>AWWV01011862.1:0-58081 GCA_001974805.1 Corchorus capsularis | reverse complement strand
AACAACAACGCTTACAAGCTAGATCTTCCTAGCGAATATGGCAATGTAAGTGCTACTTTTAATGTTTCAGACTTATCCTTGTTTGATAGTGATGCAGATTTGAGGACAAATCCTTTTCAAGGGAGAGGGGATGATGCACCACGGGCTTATCATGGCTTAGAAGGACACATTGGAGCCAATGAAGATCATGAAGATGTCATCGATGCTAGCTTGGAGGAGCATGGGGATGGAGGCGCGAGTGACCGGCCACGCGACTTGGAGATGCCCGCGCAACACCGGCCATGCGACATGGAGATGCCCGGCCATCACCGGCCACGCGACATGGCCATGCCCGGTCACACCCGGGCCACTTGACTCGGCCTTGCCCGGCCACAACCGGCCACACGATCCTTTGTCTATGCCATTGGGTCCAATCACCAAGGGCTCGGCTAAAGGTTTAAGGAAACTTTGGTGGGCTTTATAAGATCTCATCTTGAAGGATTGAAGACCATTGAAGACTCATTGGGCCGATTTGAAGATCACACAACAAGGAATATTCCAAACGATTCCATGTTGTGCACTATGTTATCCATCGATGAGCATTCGGCTTAATATTGTGTAATTCGGCCATTGGGCCTTTATTCTATCTTAGATTAGTTATTTATTTAGTTTAGAAGACATTGGGTTGGGCCTTGTTTGACTAAGTCCAATCCTTGCTTAATTAAGTTATGTATTTACTTTTCCTAGTAGGACAAGGAGTAGGCTATTTCCTTGTTCCTTCCTTTATGTAATGTTTTCCTTTTAGTTTTAGGAGAAGGGTTATGCGTCCCCTACTACTATATAAAGGGACCATCCCCCTCTTGTAAAGATAAGTCAAGTTAATCAATAAAGTTGAGAGGTTTATACCCACATCGATTTCTTTGGCTTCCTTATTCTAGTTTGAGCAAACTTAGGGTTCTTCATCTTGTAGAGTCCTAGCAAACAATTAAGTTGTGATTGCTTGGTTGTTTGTGAATCTTGTGATCTTAGGTGTTCAAGTGCAGGTCGACTTGGAGGTCTAAGGCCGACGAACGAAGGAAGATTTATCAAGTGAAGATTGTCGACATACACATCTAGAAGTTTGGTGATTCAAGTTGATCTTAAGCGGGTCTCTAAGGTGGATTTGGACCAATTACAACTAGATTCGTATCAAGGATGATCAAGGGCTGCAAGGAAGCGTGGACAAGCTTAAAGGAGAGGATGGAATCACAATTCAACAAGAAGATGCCATTAAGATGCCATTTGATCCTTTGAAGATGCCATTAGGTCCGATGACAAGAGCAAGAGCTAAAAGATTCAAGGATGCACTCATGGGCCTTGTTCGAACTCATCTTGAAGACTTGAAGACCATTGAAGTTCAATTGAAGAGCTTTGGTGATGATTTGGGCAAGAAATTACAAATCAATTACAAGTTCATCACATTGCTTGCTATTGATTCTAGATGGCCGGATTAACATCATAGCATGAGCCCATTAGCTTTAGTTACATTTGTTTGGGCTTAATTCTATCTTAGATTAGCTTATTTTTAAGTTTGGACCTTATTTGGATTGGGCCTTGGTTGACTAAGTCCAATCCTTGTTTAATTATGTCTTTATTTCCTTTTCCTAGTTGGGCAAGGACTAGTTTTTCCCTAGCCCTTATATTTGGACGAAAATTAGGATTTATTTTAGGATTTTGGTTGACCCTATCACTATATAAGGCCACCAATATCTCTTGTAAAAGTTGAAGTTGAGTTGATTAATAAAGTTGAGGATTATTTTCCCAAATTGATTATCTTAGCTCTTGCTCTAGTCATCGAACCAATAGGCATCTTCAATGGATCAAATGGCATCTTAATGGCATCTTTTTGGTGAATTACGATTCCATCCTCTCCTTTAAGCTTGTCCACACTTCCTTGCAGCCCTTGATCATCCTTTCCATGCTCTCCATGCTTGTCTTGAAGTCCATAATAAGTCCTTGGCGCATCATTCCTTCCATGATAAGCCTTGGGCGCATCATTCCCTCCCCTTTGAAGAAGATTTGTCCTCAAATCTTGCTTGTATTGCACCACATATGGAAAGCTCTCAATGAACTCATATTGCACGACATATGGATGGAATTCAATCTCTTTAATGGGTGGAAATCCTCTATGAATTTTCCCACAAATGTAAGCTACGGGCTTCTCTCCTTGCATCAAAACAACTCCAATTTCTACACTATCACTCAAAAGAGACATAATATTGCTTGGAATATCTACAGCCAAGTTGTTAGTACCCATTAGTGTATTTCGAAAAAAAGGTAAGATCAAATCAGAATAATCATGCAAAGCACTCTTAATCTCACTTTTAGTAGCTAACATACACTCTTTAACAACTTCTTTAGAAATCTCTTTCTTTTCACCCAAAACAAAAATATTTGCAATGCTATGATCAACCAAAACAGAATTATTTGCAATGCTATGATCAATCAAAATAGATTTTTTTTCATCACAATTAGCATCCAAAACAGATTTAGTGTCATTACAAACAACACTCAAATTAGGTTTAGTATCATCGCAAACAACATCTAAAACACTCTTTTCAACTAATGTTGTTTTATCATCAGTTTTAGGTTCAGATTTACTCTTTTCTTTAGCCCTAAATTCAGCATCCAATTTAGCAAAATCGTCTCACTTTAATTTCATCTTTTAAGGCATCTTGAAGTGATAAAGGAATTAAAGTAAAGGGCTTCTTACCACACATGAGAGTATGTTGGTTCGTCTCACCATCATGTTGAACTTTGTTGTCATATTGCCAAGGTCGACCAAGTAGTACATGGCATGCTTGCATGGGTAAGACATCACACAAAACATCTCCCTTGTACCTGCCCAAAGAAAGAGAAACTAAAACTTGTTTGTCAACACTAATTTCTTCTTCATCATTGAAACAACCTAAGCTATAGGGTTTAGGATGATTAGAAGTATGTAGTTGTAACTTTTTCACCAAATAATCACTAACTATGTTTTTACAACTCTTCCCATCTATAATCACACTACTAGGCTTCCCATTCGCATACATCCTAGTGTGAAACAAATTCTCCCTATGAACATCCCCATTCACATAGGCTCTCAAAGTTCTCCTATCACCCAAACTAATACACATGGTGCCAACTTGTTTAAGTATTTGTTGTAACGTGGCATTAGTGTTTGCTTGTTGATTTTCCATGGTACCTACACAAAGAACAAAAATTAGTAGTAAAATTCCTCACAAATGTGTGTGTGTGTGTATACCTTTGTCTTGTGCTCTCGTATTTGCACTCAAATCCTATGGATTGGCGGTCCACTACTCTCTTAATGATCTCACAAGATTATGCCTCTTTCTAGCTTGCAATAGGCCTAGTAAGAGCAACTCCTAGAGCACTCCTTTCTTCTCGTGACCTACTTGAGGAACAAACAATTAGTAGCAAAATTATTGTGAATCAAAGGAAAGTGATCTTAAACCAAACCAAACCACTTATGCAGGCTCTTGATGTCGAATTCCTTCTCCAAAGTTGCTGCACAAAACTCAATTCACACAATTCAAATAATCAATTCGATTAGAAAGCCCTAGAACCACTTAATTCCAATTTTGTACCACTTGTCTCAAATAGGGTTTATGACCTGAATTCTTCAAAATCAAATCACAATTCACAACAAAAGCAACCCAAGATATCCAATTACACAAACAATTAGAGTTAATTGCAACTAACTAGATTAATTGCACAAGAAAACCCTAATCCCCAAACTTCCCAAACTAAGAACCCTAGTTCCTGGAAAAAATCGATAACATCACAGATTTTTTTGATTTTTTTCGATATTTTTCCCAGAAAGATCACACCAAAATAAGTCTAAAGCTCAAATTTCACAGCTTTCCGAGCTCAAACGAATCCAGAATAAAAATCACAAGTTTCTGGTCGAAATTTTTTTTATTTTTTTTATATTTTTCGATATAACTACTAGTTATATGAGACTCAAATCTGAAATTTCAAAGCAAAAAGATGTAAGATGAATCGGTTATGAATTTTCAAAGTTGCTGATTTTTTTTGAATTTTCAAGAAGGGTGGTGCGATGAGTGTAAGGGTGAAATCGATATGATGAATGATGAGTAAAAAGATAGATTTACTGATTGAAGATGATAAACCTAAGATCTGATACCAATTGATACGAATCTAGTTGTAAATCGGTCCAAATCCACTTAGTGACTCGCCTAAGATCAACTTGAATCACCAAACTTCTAGATGAGTATGTCGACAATCTTCACTTGATAAATCTTCCTTCGTTCGTCGACCTTAGACCCCCAAGTCGACCTGCACTTGAACACCTAAGATCACAAGATTCACAAACAATCAAGCAATCACAACCTAATTGTTTGCTAGGACTCTACAAGATTGAAGAACCCTAAGTTTGCTCAAACTAGAACAATGAAGCTAAGATAATCAATTTGGGAAAATAATCCTAAACTTTATTAATCAACTCAACTTCAACTTTTACAAGAGATATTGGTGGCCTTATATAGTGATAGGGTCAACCAAAATCCTAAAATAAATCCTAATTTTCGTCCAAATATAAGGACTAGGGAAAAACTAGTCCTAACCCAACTAGGAAAAGGAAATAAAGACATAATTAAACAAGGATTGGACTTAGTCAACCAAGGCCCAATCCAAATAAGATCCAAACTTAAAAATAAGCTAATTTAAGATAGAATTAAGCCCAAACAAAGCAAACTAAAGCTAATGGGCTCATGCTATGATGTCAATCCGGCCATTTAGAATAAGTAGCAAGCAAAGTGATGAACTTGTAATTGATTTGTAATTTCTTGCCCAAATCTTCACCAAAGCCCTTCAATTGAACTTCAATGTTCTTCAAGTCTTCAAGATGAGTTCGAACAAGGCCCATGAGTGCATCCTTGAATCACTTAGCTCTTGCTCTAGTCATCGTACCAATAGGCATCTTCAATGGATCAAATGGCATCTTAATGGCATCTTCTTGGTGAATTACGATTCCATCCTCTCCTTTAAGCTTGTCCACGCTTCCTTGCAGCCCTTGATCATCCTTTCCATGCTTGTCTTCAAGTCCATAATAAGTCCTTGGCGCATCATTCCTTCCATGATAAGCCTTGGGCGCATCAGAAATCTATTGGATTCATTCCGTGGAACAAAGGTAACCATTCATTTAGTAGCTTCGATCGAGCAAGTGCCAAGGTACGCAACTTTTCTTAAGCAATTAAGTGATGATAGAGGGAGACTTAAAGATAATGAATTGGTATGTATGAATGAAAGCTTTTATAATGCTTTTCAAAGGAAATTACCTAATAAATGCAAGGACTTAGGAGCATTCACTATTCCATGTAGTGTAGGAGGCAATATGACTATGAAAGCAATTTGTGATTTAGGTTCTTCAATTAATATCATGCCATTTTCTATTTATCTGAAGTTGGGTTTAGATCCTTTAATCAAATCAAATATCATCATTCAATTGGCTGATAGAACTAACGTTCATCCTGAGGGATTGGTTAAAGATGTCTTAGTGCAGGTGGATAAGCTCAGCTTTCCCACAGATTTCTATATCCTAAGAAGGAATGATGCTGATTTTTTTGATACACCATTGTTATTGGGAAGACCTTTCTTAACCACTGCAAGGACCAAGATCGATGTTCATAATGGAATCCTTAGCCTCGAATTCGATAAGGAAGTAATTGAATTTGATATGTATAAAGCTATGAAATACCCTATTGAAGAACAATCTATTTCTGCCACTAATGAAGTTGATCTTCTTGTTAAACAGGTTAACTCAATCAACAAAGAGGATGAGCTAGAAGTGGTTATTACAAATAGCTTGTACAAGAACGAGGTCGAGGAAGCCAAGATGAACTTGATGGATGGAATGATAGATGCCATTGGGGATTTGAAAACGCTTCCACAAGAAGTTGAAACAATTTCTTACATTCGTTTGGAAACCAAGGAAATGCCTCCACCTTCTAACGTTAAACCTCCAGAAGTCAAATTGAAGCCATTGCCTGAAGATTTGAAGTATGTTTTCTTGGAGACAAAGAAACACTCCCTGCAATTATCTCAAGCAAATTGACTCAAGATCAAGAGGGAGAGTTAATCAGAGTCTTGAAGAAGTACAAGGAAGCTTTGGGACGGACGATTGCTGATATCAAGGGGATTAGTCCTTCTGTTTGCATGCATAGGATTCGTTTGGAAGACGATGCTATTCCAGTAAGGCAACCACAAAGAAGGTTGAATCCAAATTTGATTGAAGTAGTGAAAGAAGAAGTTCTTAAACTACTTGGAACTGGACTCATTTATGCTATCTCAGATAGTAAGTGGGTTAGCCCTGTCCAAGTAGTACCCAAGAAATCTGGATTCACTGTTGTGGAAAACAAGGATGGAGAACTAGTTCCTCAAAGACTTCAAAATGGGTGGAGAGTGTGCATTGATTATAAGAAGCTAAATTCTGCTACAAGGAAGGATCATTTTCCACTCCCTTTCATGGATCAAATGTTGGAGAGGTTAGCTTGTCGAGCCTACTACTGCTTTTTGGATAGTTACTCAGGGTACTTTCAAATACCAATCACCCCAGAAGACCAAGAGAAGACAACATTCACATGTCCCTTTTGTACGTATGCCTATACTCGAAGCCTTTGGTTTGTGCAATGCCCCTGCAACATTCCAAAGGTGTATGATGAGCATCTTTCAAGACTACCAAGGAGAGATCATGAAGGTACTTATGGATGACTTTACTGTTTATGGAGATGATTTTCATAGATGCCTACATAACTTGGAGCTTGTACTGAAAAGATGTGTGGAGACCAACTTAGTATTAAATGCTGAGAAGTGCCATTTTATGACAGAACAAGGCATTGTACTAGGTCATGTGGTTTCTAAAGATGGATTGCAAGTAGATAAAGCAAAGATTGATGTCATTCAGAATTTGCCTTACCCCACTTGTGTTCGAGATGTTCGCTCATTTTTAGGTCATGTTGGTTTTTATAGAAGATTCATCAAGGACTTCTCGAAGATATCTGCACCATTGTGTCGTTTGCTTCAGAAAGATGTTGAGTTTGAGTTTGGGGAAGATTGCAAGAAAGCGTTTGATAAGTTGAAGATTGCCCTCACCACTACTCCAATTGTGAAACAACCTGATTGGAATCTACCTTTCGAGATCATGTGTGATGCAAGTGATGTTGTGTTTGGAGCTGTTCTAGGTCAAAGAGTAGATAAGATACCTCATGTCATCTACTATGTTTCAAGAACTTTGGATCCTGCTCAGAAGAACTACACAACCACTTAGAAAGAGATGCTTGCCGTTGTTTTTTCCTTAGAGAAATTTCGGTCATACATCTTGGGATCAAAGGTGATAATCTATTCAGATCAGGCTGCACTTCGATATGTCATGGCCAAGAAAGAAACCAAGGCTAGACTCATGCGTTGGCTTTTGCTTTCTCAAGAGTTTAACTTGGAAATTAAAGACAAGAAAGGAGCAGAAAATGTAGTGGCTGATCATCTAAGCAGAATTGAAGGTAAGGAGGAAGACATTGCACTCAATAAAGCACTACCCTATGAGCAATTATTTGCTGTTTCTCACATACCTTGGTATGCCAATATTGCAAACTTTTTGGTGACAAGAAAGCTGCCCCCATATGCAAGTAGAGGAGTTAAAGCCAAGATTGTAAGTGATGCTAAACACTATCTTTGGGATGATCCACATCTATGGAGGTATGGTTTTGATCAAATGATAAGGCGTTGCATCCCTGATGAAGACATTCAATCAGTGTTGAAGTTCTGCCATACTTATGCATGTGGAGGTCATTTTGGACATAAGAAGACCGCAAGGAAGATTTTGGATAGTGGATTCTACTGGCCAACAATTTTTCGTGATTCTTATGAGTTTTGCAAAACATGTCCAGAATGCCAAAAGATGAGAAACATTTCCAAGAGACACCAAATGATTCAAAACCCAATCTTCGTGGTGGAGATATTTGATGTTTGGGGAATAGACTTCATGGGACCATTTCCTTCATCTGGTAAGAAAATTTACATCTTGTTAGCTGTGGATTATGTCTCCAAGTGGGTTGAAGCCATTGCTACTGAAAAGGATGATGTAAAGACTGTGGTTAAATTCTTGAAGAGCAACATCCTCCACCGATTTGGGATTCCAAGAGCCCTCATTAGTGACAAGGGTACTCACTTTTGTAACAAGCTTGTGCAATCATTAGTATAGAAGTATGGAGTGACACACAAGATATCCACTTCATATCACCCTCAAACTAGTGGTCAAGCTGAAGTGTCTAATCGTCAAGTGAAACAAATTCTCGAAAAGACTGTGAACGTGAATAGAAAGGATTGGAGCTTGCGATTAGATGACGCTTTGTGGGCTTATAGAACTGCTTTCAAAACGCCAATTGGTATGTCACCATACCGAATTGTATTTGGAAAGGCATGTCACTTGCCTGTGGAATTGGAACATAAGGCATGGTGGGCGATCAAGCAATGCAACCTCAACTTTGATCAAGCTGGTTCACAAAGGAAACTTCAATTGCAAGAACTCGAGGAGATTAGGAATGATGCTTATGAGAATTCGAGGATCTATAAGGAAAAGACCAAAGCAATTCATGATCGAGGGATTCTGCACAAGAATTTCTATGAAGGGCAAAAGTTTCTTCTGTATTATAGCAAGTTGAAGTTGTTCCCTGGTAAGCTACAATCAAGATGGCGTGGACCTTATGAAGTTGTTAAAGTGTTTCCAAGTGGAGCCATTAAAATACGTAAACTAGGCCATCCTGAGATCTACAAAGTCAATGGACAACGCCTCAGACCATTCTTGGAGCGAGAGCATTCATGTTGGATTGAGAAAATCATCTTGGAAGATTCAATTTACCTTCCTTCTGAAGAATAACATTGGGGAAGTCAAGCTAATGACTTTAAACAAGCGCTTATTGGGAGGCAACCCAATTTACTTTAGCTAAATTCTAACTCTTTAATTTTCATATTTTTGCTCTTAGAGTTTCTAATTTTGTAGGATTCTAAGACCTAAGCAACCCCGAGGAGGCAAGGGAAGTATACTCAAACTTTGATTATTCTTATAATTTTCTCTCCTCTAATCAGGTTTGAGCCCTTTCTAGATGTTTCCTAGGTAATTGCCTTTACTTATTCTCCAAGTCTAATGGCATTGTCCAAAGCTTGGAGGAATTTGTTGAGCTTATGGAAAACGCTATTGATGAGCCTATTGATTGAACTTAGATCTTAGAAATTTTAATTTTACTTTTATGCACTTAGGTAGTAGTTATTTATTTTAAGCATGTTTTTATTTTTCCATCAATAAGACAATCAAGTTTTTCCCTTTCCCTTTTCCCTTTTAATTTCATTGTTGTCTTTAAGTCTAAGTCACAAATTCATCAACCATACAAGGTATGCCGCTCAACCTTCAACTTTTTAATTTTCGCAAGCAACCTTTATTTGTTAGATTTGTTGTTTACTTTCACATTAAGGACAATGTTGAATTTAAGTGTGGGGGAGGAGATAGGTGAATGCTTAATATATTAGTCATCTTATGATACTTTTTTAAAAAAAAAAAATGTTTGTGGGTATCGTTCTAGTTAAGTAAACCCTCAGGTGACATAACACCTCCTATGTACCCCTTCAGTCTTAGGTTGAAATGATTTGCGTCACGAGCTAAGTGCCGCCGTACACCTACGAAAGTGGAATAGTTTTTGCATGTTTAGTTTTAGTATTAACTTTAGGTTTAGTTTTTAGAATTGGTTAGGTAGTTCCTTAAGAATTTTGGATAATTCAATTTTAATTGTTATATACATGTTAAGTTATTGGTTTAATTATGAAAGAATAATGCTTAAAATGTTAAGAATGCTTAATCTTTGATTAAGTTTTAGCATGCATTTTATTTCTTAGAATTAAGCATAATTTGAGATTGTGATATAAGCTTGTTTATCCAATGCTTTCATGACTTATTACTTCTAAAACTTGTGTTGATTCTTGATTACAAATATGGAGGTATGTCATGGATATGTCAAGACATAAGTGTGGGGGTAGTAAGGGTAGCTACATCTTTAGGAAAGAAGTCCTTTCATGAAGGGAGGAGAAGAGGTATTTCTGTTTTTAAAAAAATATATCCATTGTTGTCACTCTTTTCTTTAACAAAAGGAGTTATTAACCCTTGGAAAGAGGATAAGAGGCATGGAATTGCGGAAATATTGTCCCTCTAATAAAAATGAGTGTTAGTAACCTCAAAAATAAAGGGAGCTAGAAGCCCCAAACCATGGACACTTCTAAGGTTAGTAACCTTGTCTCTTTAAAGTGAGTCGCCTTTTCTAAGCCCATCCTAATCTTTGATTAATATCCATGATAGTACCTTTCTTTGGAAATAGATGTATACACAAGCTTATAGTTAGTGATGGTCATGTGAAGAAGAGGATGGTAAGTGAATTGAACTTCTCTTATTATGTTTATTTAAGAATGATGATGCTTGTTATTGCTTGATTTTGAGATTAAGTATTCTCATTATTATTTGCTCTCTTGACTTCATGGTTAGATTATCTTTTGATATGTATGTGCAATTGAAATTGTTTACCCTTTCTTTTGAGAAAAGTGCACTAGTTTGCTAGGGACTAGCAAAGCTTAAGTGTGGGGGAAATATGATCAGACCAAAATTATGTATCTTTTTATGGTCATTTTCCTATGCTTTTTGGGTATTTTAGGCTTGATTATGCCTTATATTTGGTATATTTGTGTTTTATAGGTGTTAAAGGGAAGAAAAGTGCAAAATCACCAATTTTGTGCCTTTTTGGATGATTATTTACACAAATATTTTCCAAGGACAATTTGGATGAACAATGGATCCAATATGATCATGATTGAAGAGCTTGACGAGTCAATTTTATCATCATAAGATTGATTTTCAAGAGTTTGAAGCAAAGGAGCAAAGTTGAATTTCAAGACAAGAAGACATGTCAAGAGGCGTCGTAGCACTAGAGCACATGGGGCACGAGGCAAACCACATGGGCGCCAAGCATGCCGCATGGGCGCCCAGCGCCAATTGGGAGCGCCACCCAGTACCCATATGGGCGCAGGCGACCTGGGGCCTGAGACCAACGCCCTGGGCGCACAAGCCAACAACATCGGCGCCCAGGGGGAGTCGGGGCCAGAACCCGCGCGCGCTCCAGCAGCATCCCGCGTCACTACACCTTGAAGCTTCTCCAATTGTTTCCAGATTTGGCGACCTTTCTGTATGTTGGTCATAACTTTTGATCCAGAACTCCGATTGAGGCAAATGAGTAGGCGTTGGAAAGTTAACTCCAAGATCTATAACTTTTGTGTTTCGGTCGTAGTCTAGTTTTGCCGTTGTCGTGGACGAAAATGCCCCTGAAGTTTCTGCAAACATGCTGGACCATGAAAAGCCCATAAATCAAGCCCAAGATGATATGATAAACCCTAATTCGGTACTAAGGGATAGCTCAGACCTGGAGGACGACTTTAAACCCAATTAAAGGGGGTTTAATGAGCTTAAATTACTATCTTGTCCTAGGTTAAGTCAACCCTATGTCTCTAGTATAATTAGACACCTTTTCTCTCTAGAGAAGGAGGTTGGACGAATTTGGAGAGCTAAGGAAGCCGCCGGCCAGACTATCTTTCCTAGGTTTTTCTATTCCTTTTTCCTTTTGATGACTACTCAATTCATGAGTAGCTAATCTTTTATTTCTCCAATGTAGGATCATATTGATCTCTTGCCATTTTATTTATGGGGAGACTTTTGTTCTTAATAATTTGATTTTTACTTGAATATGTTTCTTATCTCTGTACTTCATCTTTTGTGTTCATGTTTGATTGGTTAGGAGCGCTACTAATCTTGATAAATATGGATGTTATAGTTAGAATCTTTGATTCAAAGTAACAATTGAGCTTAGGAGTCCTAGTTCAATGGGATATCAAACCTTATTGAAACCTATCGACTGAACGGAAATAGGTGTAGGTAGGTTTGGTTATTATTTAATTAAGCATGCAAGCATATAATAATCTTAATGCTTTATTCTGGAACTAGTTGATGGAATTAAAGTGTTGATCTTTGGACCGAACGGAGAAAGTTTGACTAGTAGCATGTTAGGGAAAGTAGGAGTCCTCGCCCTAGACCATTTATTCAAGTGGAGTTGTTAAGATATTAAGAGGAGTAATTTGTTCTAATGAAAGTTGAAGCCTACGTCTTAGGATATATACTTCTTTGGAATGATTTATGGTGCTTAATTTATTGGCAATTAATATCAAATTCATGTTTTGTGTCAATGATCCATGATTAATCTTGTCAAGAGTGAAATAGGTTCTATGTTGGAGCCTTGTTTTATATAGTTGGTTACTAATTTACTTTGTTCTTAATTTGCTTTGGTAGTTATAATTTAGAATTTCAAAATCTCTTCTTTCAAACTACACGTTTTTAAAATAATTAATTAGTAAAGAAATTATCCTCTCTCCCTGTGGATTCGACACCTACTTGCCCTAGCTAGTAGTTATTGGTTTGTGGGGAATTATCTTGTGATTTGTTCAACGACCGATCACAACCTATGCTCTGATTACAAATTGATACGAATCTAGTTGCTTTAGGTTCAAATCCACCTTTGAGACCCGCCAAAGATCAACTTGAAATCACCAAACTTCTAGACTTGTAGGAATCGATCAACCTATCCCAAAGATCTCTTCTTCGCTTGTCGGCCTTAGACCTCCAATTAGACCTGCAATTGAACAACTAAGATCACAAGACAAACAATTAAGCAATCACAACCTAATTGTTTGCTAGGACTCTACAAGATTGAACCCTAAACAACTTAACTTAACTTGTGTTTACAAGAGCTATTTGAATCCTTATATAGTGATAGGGTCAACCAAAATACTAAAATAAAACCCTATGGGGCGTCCTAACATAGTAGTCCAAGCCTAACTAGGAAAAGGAATAAAAACAAACTTAAAAAAATAAGGTTTTTCCCGCAACAACTTCTGTCCCGAAGTTGTACAAGTTCTGGGCCGAAGTTGTCCTACGCAACAACTTCTGTCCCGAAGTTGTCCTACGCAACAACTTCTGTCCCGAAGTTGAACTAGTTCTGGGCCGAAGTTGTCCTGAAATTCTTGTTCTATTTTTAACAGGCCAACTTCTAGGCAGACGTTGACAACATCAGGGCCGATGTTGTTCTACATTTTTTTAAGCTTCAAGCAAGGTAATGAGCTCCACTTTGGGTGATTTTTCCTTGCTCAAATCATTTCCAAATGTCTTCAATTGATTTTCAAGGAACTTCATATCTTCAAGGTGAACTCGAACAAGGCCCATGAGTGCTTCCTTGAATCTCTTAGTTCTTGCTCTAGTCATCGGATCTAAAGGCATCTTTAGTGGATCAAATGGCATCTTTGGCATCTCCTTGGTGCTCGGAACAAGTTGTGCGCAATCTCCATGATCTTCAAGTTTGTCCTTGCTTCCTTGCCACCCATGCTCATCCTCTCCATGATCTCCATTGTGTTCTTCATGACCATGATAAGCCTTTGGCGCATCACGGCCCAATGCCATAAAATACCAAATTGAAATTCGGAGGTCCACACTCTGAATTGCAATTCCGTGCCCAAGGGGATTGCTAAAAACATTTTGCCCCCATATGTTTTTTTAAACTTCAACAACTATCCTGACAAGCTAAGGGAGAGCATTGATCGGGAAACATGAAAGTTTTTTCGGCGACAGTCTGTTACTCCGACGATGGTCCGGTGATAGAACCCAACCACCCATATCACCTTATCAACTTTAGGTAGATTGATTTTTCATAAGCAAACTCATAAAAGTTGTAGGTGGTCAAAAATCATCCAAAAATTGTAAGCTTTCTTTCAAGCTAGGATCTTTAAAAAATATAGATTTTAGGATCATCTTCCATAGCTTACTTGTGCTAGAGACCAGAAATCACCACCATGTTCAAAACATAGTGTCTTCGACGAGTAGATGTAGTCGTCGGCTGCCCGACATTTTCAAAGGCTAATTTAATTCTAGTCGGTGGAGATGTGAGTGTAAGGAGAAGGAAGAAAGGATTAGATAAGGGTAAATATGTATTTTTAGCTTATTACTAGTATAATCCTTCTATGTTCATTTCTTCTCTCTTTCTCTCTGTTTCTTCAAGCTTGTTCTGTTTTCTTTAATCTCCTGCGAAAACACCCAAACATCCCCTGGGTAATAGGCTAATCGGGTTTAAAGTGGGTTAGGTCAATTAAATGGGTAAAAGATGAAAGAAACCGGATATCCATCACTATTATTAATGAGTTAAAATTACCATTAAGTCAGATTGAATAATGATCAAATCAATGAGCTTGGCTCTTTAGAACGGTTTTCATGTAATTGCACTTCTCTTCTTATTGTTTCTTATCATAAGTTGAAAAAAACTGTGTTATTGCTAATTCAATTCCTTATCAGTTCAATTACCCTCCAATTCCTTTTTTTTTTGTTACAATGAACCAAATGTGTTGTAGGTGTTTCTTGTCTATCTCAAGTGACCTTCATATATCTGAAACATGGAGCCAGCTAGGAGCTACCTCAACGGACCGGAAGCCTTGTCGATTTCGGCTTATAACCAAAAGATTGGCTTTTTTTTTTACGCAAAAAAATGGGCCTTTGAAAAAAAAACAAAAAACCAAATTGATTACATAACATTGAGGGGGCCTTCGAACATATACCTAAGAAAAATGTTAATTAATAATTATTTTCATTAAAAATAAATATTTTTAAATATAATGATATTCTAGCCAAAAAAATATAATCGAAAATTATTTAATAAAAGTAATTTGGATTAGAAAATAACATAAATAAATAATGAATAATTGTTGCGCCAAAAATCTCTTTCTAGAGTTTTTGCGTTAAAAGCTTTATGACAGCATAGGGACGTGCCAGTCAATTTGCTGAAATTGATAAGATTGAAACAAGAAAATAACACTAAAAGAGTGTTCTTTTGTCTGAGACAAGATTGAAATAAGGAAATATTGAACAACAAGTAAGAACTCGTGATGAACGAGAGAAAAAGTGTACAGCTTTTGAGAGAAAATAAGCACGGAGCTTGGTTTTTTGTGCAGAGCAAGTTTGTAGCTGCAGGAGTTGGTTTGTGTAGCTGTGGAAGCGTGTTTGAAGCACTGAGGATGATCCCTTTATATAGGGGGTGATGCGCCAAGGGCTTATCATGGAGAAGAGCACAATGGAGCCAAAGGAGATCATGCTTCGGATTTACATGGAGTTGTCTCGGAGTCTTTGGAAGATGTCATGGTTGATCCCGATTTGAAAGGAAGCTTGGAGGAGCATGGAGGAAAAGAAATCGCATATGACCAGCCAGGCCATGGCCCAATCGCACATTAACAAGCACTTGACCGGCCACATGCCCGGCCATCACCATCGCATGCCCGGCCATCACCATTACATGACCCGGCCATGTCCATGCACAACCGGCCATTTGATCCTTTAGCCATTCCATCCGGGCCAATGATAAGGGCACGGGCTAAAAGGTTTAAGGATGCTTTAGTGGGCTTTGTAAGATCTCATCTTGAAGAATTGAAGACCATTGAAGATCCTTTAGGCCGATTTGAAGACCACACACCAATGAATATTCCATGTGATTCCATGGTGTGCACCATGATTTCCATCGATGGTTCTTAGGGCTTATCATTGTGTAATTTGGCCAATTGGACCTTTATTCTATCTTAGATTAGTTATTTATTTAGTCTAGAAGACATTGGGTTGGGTCTTGTTTGACTAAGTCCAATCCTTGCTTAATTAAGTTATGTATTCACTTTTCCTAGTAGGACAAGGAGTAGGCAATTTCCTTGATCCTTCCTTTATGTAATGTTTTCCTTTTAGCTTTAGGAGAGGGTGTTATGCGTCCCCTACTACTATATAAAGGGAGCATCCCCCTCTTGTGAACATAAGTTGAGTTGATTAATAAAATTGAGGTTTATTCACCCAAATTGATTATCTTAGCTTCATTGTTCTAGTTTGAGCAAACTTAGGGTTCTTCAAACTTGTAGAGTCCTAGCAAACAATTAGGTTGTGATTGCTTAATTGTTTGTGAATCTTGTGATCTTAGGTGTTCAATTGCAGGTCGAATTGAGGGTCTAAGGCCGACGAACGAAGGAGGATTTACTTAGCGAAGATTGTCGACATACAAGTCTAGAAGATTTGGCGATTCAAGTTTATCTTTGGCGGGCCTCAAGGGTGGATTTGAACCGATTTGGAACTAGATTTGTATCAATTGGTATCAGAGCCAGGTTGTCCTCTTCAATCGGTAAATCTATCCTTCTATTCATCATTCATCAAGTTTTCATCCATCAAAATTCAACTACATACTCATCGCACCACCTTCATGAAAAATCCAAAAATTCAGAAACTTTGAAAATTCATAGCCGATTCATCTTAAATCTGTCTGCTTTGAAATTTCAGATTTGAGTTCCTTATAACTAGTAGTTATATCGAAAAATATCAAAAAAAAATTCGACCAGAAACTTGTGATTTTTGTTCTGGGTTCGTTTGAAGTCGGAAAGCTTTGAAATTTGAGATTTAGACTTCTTTTAGTGTGTTCTTTCTGGGAAATATACTGAAAAAAATCAAAAAAATCTGTGGTGTTATCGATTTTTGACATTAACTAGGGTTTTAGTTTGGGAATTAGGGTTTTCATTGTGCAATTGATTCAATTTGTTGCAATTAGCCCTAATTGATTGTGTAATTGAGATTCTTGGGTTGCTTTTGCTGTGAATTGTGATTTGATTTGAAGAATTTCAGGTTACAAACCCTATTGGAGACAAGCGGTACAAAATTGGATCAAGTGGTACTAGGGTTTTTGACAAGTGGTACTAGGGTTTTTGCTAATCGTTTGAATTGTTTGATTTGTGCTTGAATTGAGTTTTTGTGCAGCAAGTTTGGAGAAGGAATTCGACATAAGGAGCCTGCATAAGTGGTTTAGTTTTGGTTTAAGATCACTTTCCTTTGATTCACAAAGAATTTTGCTACTAATTGTTTGTTCCTCAAGTAGGTCACGAGAAGAAAGGGGTGCTATAGGAGTTGCTTTTATTAGGCCTATTGAAAGCTAGTAAAAGGCATAATCTTGTGAGATCATCAAGAGAGTAGTGGACCGCCAATCCATAGGAATTGAGTGCAAATATGAGAGCACAAGTCAAAGGTATAATCACACACACACTTGTGAGGATTTTTACTACTAATCTTTGTTCTTTTTGTAGGTACAATGGGAGATAGACAAGAAGAGCAAAATCAAGAATTAAATATGAATGCCATGTTGCAACAAATCATGCAACAACTTGGGACCATGACGACGAGATTGGAGGCATTGGAAATTCGAAATCCACAAGCTCAACAAGGAGCTAATGCCGCAATCAACAATGAGAGAATTCAACTTCCACCACCGAGGCAAGTTGCTAGGTTGGATCCCATGGAGAGATTGAGGCAAAGAGAACTTGGTGGACAAGCTCACAATGAGAATATGCGGCCTAGGAGGGGAGTTGAATGAGAAGAGCCTAAAGACAACATCAAATACAAAATCCCTAAATTCAATGGGAGAGGGTCACCATCCGATTATTGGGAGTGGGAGTCGAAATTGGATATGTATTTTGATTATCACCCTCATGTCAAGCCAAAGAAGTTGCAAATTGCTACTCTTTAATTTACGGAGAATGCTTTGAATTGGTGGAATCAACAAGTTCAAGCAAGAAGAAGAAATTTGGAAAGACCTATTGATACATGGTTGGAGCTAAAGAGCTTTATGAGGAAGAGGTTTGTTCCAAGCTTTTATACTCACGGTCTCTACCAAGAATTGCAATCTTTGAGGCAAGGAACAAGGAGTGTTGATGAATACTACTCCGAGATGATGTTGTTGATGTCTAGGGCCGAAGTTGATGAAGCTCCACAAGCCACAATCGCAAGGTTTTTGGTGGGGTTGAATAGGGAAATTCATGACATTGTGGAGATGCAACAACACTATGATGTTGAGGAATTGCTTCAACATGCTTTGAAGGCCGAAAGTCAAGTAAAGAGGAATAAGAAGCGTTTTGCATCATCATCAAGTTCATGGAAAACTCCAATCAAGAAAGCTGAGAAATCATCCAACAAAGAGAAGGAGTTGACGCAAAAGGGAGCTACTCCCAAACCCGATTCTAAGTCTTCATCAGGTTCATCTTCTAAGAATCATGTTAAGTGCTTCAAGTGTCAAGGTTTTGGACACTATGATAAGGATTGTGTTAACAAGAAGGTTATGTTCATCAATGAACTTGGGGAAGTCGAAAGTGAAGATGAAGAGTTTACTCTAGGATCTAGTGGTGATGGAGATGATGAAGGTGATGCGCATAGTGATAGTGATGATGGTGATGGATTCACACTTAAGAGTTTGGTTGCTAGGAGAACTTTGAGTGCTTATGTGAAAGAAGATGTGAATAATCAAAGAGAGAACTTGTTTCATACTAGGATGTATGCAAATGGGAAGCATAGTAGTGCGATTATTGATGGTGGGAGTTGTACAAACATAGCTAGAGTTTATTTGGTGAAGAAGATACAATTACCCAATACCAAACACCCTAAACCCTATAGCTTAGGTTGGATCAACGATAAGGAGGAAATTAGGGTTAACAAACAAGTTTTAGTTTCTCTTTCTTTGGGCAGGTACAAAGGAGATGTCTTGTGTGATATTTTGCCCATGCAAGCATGCCATGTATTACTTGGTCGACCATGGCAATATGAAAACAAAGTCCAACATGATGGTGAGACAAACAAGTATACCCTCATGTGTGGTAAGAAGCCCTTTACTTTTATTCCTTTATCACCTCTAGAAGCTTTAAAAGATCAATTAAAATTGAAAGAGGACTTTGCTAGGTTGGATTCGGAATTTAGGGCTAAAGAAAAGACTAATCATGCTAATTTAGATGTGAATTGCGATTTGGTTGATAAGCATGCTAGTTCTAAGAAAGTTAATAAGGAGTGTATGTTAGCTACTAAGAGTGAGATTAAAGAAGCTTTGAATGATAATTCTGTTTTGATTTGCTTTGCTTAAATATACACTTGTGAGCACTAACCACTTGGAAAGCGAGCTTCCAAGCAACTTCGTTTCTCTTTTGAGTGATTATGTAGATGTGTTTCCTGAGGAGATTCCTAGTGGTTTACCACTAATTAGGGGGATTGAACATCGAATTGACTTCATCCCTGGGGCGCAAATACCTAATATGCCAGCTTATAGGACAAATCCTGAAGAAACAAAGGAATTGGAGAAGCAAGTTGGTGAGCTACTTCAAAAGGGATTTGTGCGTGAAAGCCTTTCTCCATGTGCAGTTCCTGTTTTGCTTGTTCCTAAAAAGGATGGAACTTGGAGAATGTTTGTTGATTGTAGGGCAATAAACAACATAACGATAAAGTATCGTCACCCTATTCCTAGGTTAGATGATATGCTGGATGAATTGCATGGTGCTTGTTTATTTTTAAAGATTGATCTTAAAAGTGGCTATCATCAAATTCGCATGAAAGAGGGTGATGAATAGAAAACTGCCTTTAAAACTAAGTTAGGATTTTATGAATGGTTAGTTATGCCTTTTGGATTGACTAATGCACCTAGTACATTCATGCGATTAATGAATCATGTTTTAAGAGCTTTTATTGGCAAGTTTGTTGTTGTTTATTTTGATGATATACTTGTGCATAGCCGAAACCTAGAAGAGCATGTTAAGCATCTAAGATGTGTGTTAGATGTACTTAGGGTTGAGAAGTTGTATGCTAACCTTAAGAAGTGCACCTTTTGCACAAACAAGCTTATTTTTCTTGGTTTTGTGGTGTCATCGCAAGGTATATAAGTTGATGAGGAGAAGATCAAAGCAATCAAAGATTGGCCAACCCCCACCAACGTTGGTCAAGTGAGATCTTTTCATGGACTAGCCGGATTCTATAGAAGGTTTGTTAAGGACTTTAGCACCTTAGCCGCACCTATTACAAGTGTGATGAAGAAGAATGCACCATTCAAATGGGGAAAAGAACAACAAGAAGCATTAGAGACCTTGAAGGAAAAATTAACTAATGCTCATTTGCTTGTTTTACCTAACTTTAACAATACTTTTGAGATTGAATGTGATGCATCAGGGGTTGGAATTGGAGCTGTTTTGATGCAAGGTGGGAAGCCCGTCGCATATTTTAGTGAAAAATTGAATGGGGCTGCATTGAACTATCCAACCTATGATAAAGAGTTGTATGCTCTTGTGAGGGCATTGCAAACTTGGCAACACTATCTGTGGCCTAAGGAATTCGTGATTCATACGGATCATGAGAGCTTGAAGTATTTAAGGGGCCAACAAAAATTGAACAAGAGACATGCTAAGTGGAGTGAGTTCATAGAGAGTTTTCCTTATGTTGTGCGATACAAACAAGGTAAGGAGAATGTTGTAGCCGATGCTTTATCAAGGAGGTATGTCTTACTTTCCATGCTTGATTCTAAGTTTCTTGGATTTGAGTATATTAAGGAATTGTATGCTAGTGATGTTTATTTTGGTGAAATCTTTAAAGCAAGTGAAAATTCTGGATTTGGAAAGTATTATAAGCATAATGGATTTTTGTTTAAAGAATCTAGATTGTGTGTGCCTTCTTGTTCTTTGCGCATCTTGCTCATGAGGGAATCACATGAGGGGGGTTTAATGGGTCACTTTGGAGTTGATAGAAGATATGACATATTGCATGAACACTTCTTTTGGCCTAAGATGCGACATGATGTAGGGAAGTATGTTGCTAGTTGTATTGTTTCTTTGCAAGCTAAATCTACTTCTAAACCTCATGGGTTGTATACTCCTTTGCCTATTCCTCATGAACCATGGACTCATATTAGTATGGACTTTGTGTTAGGATTACCTCGTTCTAGGAGAGGTAAAGATTCTATCTTTGTGGTTTTTGATAGGTTTTCTAAGATGGCACACTTTATTGCATGTACTAAAACAGATGATGCCATTAATGTAGCTAATTTGTTCTTTAAGGAAATTGTTAGACTACATGGAATCCCTAGGACGATTGTAAGTGATAGAGATGCTAAGTTCTTAAGTCACTTTTGGAGAACTTTATGGGCTAAGTTAGGTACTAAGTTGTTATTTTCAACTACTTGTCATCCTCAAACCGATGGTCAAACGGAAGTAGTTAATAGGACTTTGTCTACCTTACTTAGAGCATTAATTAAGAAGAACTTAAGAACTTGGGAGGATTGTCTACCTCATGTTGAATTTGCATACAATAGAAGCATACATAGCACTACTGGATATTCCCCTTTTGAAACTGTGTATGGTTTTAATCCTTTAACCCCATTGGATTTGTTGAATTTACCTTTGAGTGTGCAAGTCGACATGGATGGACAAAGGAAGGCCGATTATGTTAGGGAACTTCATGCTAGGGTTCGAGCTCAAATTGAGAAGAAAACACAACACTACATGAAGAATGCTAACAAAGGGCGCAAGGAAGTCATCTTTGAACCCGGAGATTGGGTTTGGTTGCATCTAAGGAAGGAAAGGTTCCCTAAAAAGAAAAAGTCTAAGTTATTACCTCGTGGAGATGGTCCATTCCAAGTCTTGGAGAGGATCAACAACAATGCTTACAAGCTAGATCTTCCGAGTGAATATGGCAATGTAAGTGCTACTTTTAATGTTTCAGACTTATCCTTGTTTGATAGTGATGCAGATTTGAGGACAAATCCTTTTCAAGGGAGAGGAGATGATCCGCCAAGGGCTTATCATGGCTTAGAAGAGCACAATGGAGCCAAAGGAGATCATGCTTCGGATTTACATGGAGTTGTCTCGGAGACTTTGGAAGAGGCCATGGTTGATCCCGGTTTGAAAGGAAGCTTGGAGGAGCATGGAGGAAAGGAGATCGCATATGATCGGCCAAGCCATGGCCCAATCGTACATGGCCAAGCACTTGACCGGCCACAAGCCCGGTCATCACCATCGCATGCCCGGCCATCAGCATTACATGACCCGACCATGTCCATGCACAACCGGCCATTTGATCCTTTAGCCATTCTATCCATGCCAATGACAAGGGCCCAGGTTAAAAGGTTTAAGGATGCTTTAGTGGGCTTTGTAAGATCTCATCTTACAGAATTGAAGACCATTGAAGATCCTTCGGACCGATTTGAAGACCACACACCAAGGAATATTCCATGCGATTCCATGGTGTGCACCATGATTTCCATCGATGGTTCTTAGGGCTTATCATTGTGTAATTTGGCCAATTGGGCCTTTATTCTATCTTAGATTAGTTATTTATTTAGTCTAGAAGACATTGGGTTGGGCCTTGTTTGACTAAGTCCAATCCTTGCTTAATTAAGTTATGTATTTGCTTTTCCTAGTAGGACAAGGAGTAGGCAATTTCCTTGATCCTTCCTTTATGTAATGTTTTCCTTTTAGCTTTAGGAGAGGGTGTTATGCGTCCCCTACTACTATATAAAGGGAGCATCCTCCTCTTGTGAACATAAGTTGAGTTGATTAATAAAATTGAGGTTTATTCACCCAAATTGATTATCTTAGCTTCATTGTTATAGTTTGAGCAAACTTAGGGTTCTTCAATCTTGTAGAGTCCTAGTAAACAATTAGGTTGTGATTGCTTATTTTTTTGAGAATCTTGTGATCTTAGGTGTTCAATTGCAGGTCGAATTGAGGGTATAAGGCCGACGAACGAAGGAGGATTTACTTAGTGAAGATTGTCGACATACAAGTCTAGAAGATTTGGTGATTCAAGTTGATATTTGGCGGGTCTCAAAGGTGGATTTGAACTGATTTGGAACTAGATTCGTATAAGGGGGCAGCATGGGCCTTGAATTTGATGGGCTTGACTTGCTCAGAAAGGCGAATTCCACCTCCTCAGGAGATGACAGCTTCCAGGAAGGAGAGGTGAAGCTTCCTTCTTCTTTTGATAGCTTCCAGAAACTGGGAGAGGGAGAGGAAACACTTGGGACGCCTCCTATCTCCTAGAAACACGTTGGTCTCCCTCCTTGACTTGTAATTTTCGTCCTCCTCCTCGTCCTGGTGCAATTCAGCATGTCTCTATTGCCTCCTCTAAGCTAGAATAAACTAATTTGACTATGAGGTGACCTCTGAATATCAAGATTTAAGTTCTTAACATCAAAGCCATGAAATTGATGATACTTAATCATATCAAGCTCATCAAATTATCAAAATAACATTCAATTAAGAAAATGGCTAAAACCGGGGTGAGAAAGCCATGAGTCCTTAACTAAAAAGGGTGTAAAAGTTATGACCGAGGTCGGATTGAGCCCAAATTTCACCAGTAGGGTTCGATTATCACCATAAGACCATGGGAAAAGTTCTGGTTGACATCGAGCTCTCCTTCATGGTGAAATTGGTTTCACACCTCAAACAGTCCTTAATTGAAAACTATGAATAAGTTTTTCATCTTAAGTCCGATTGAGATGAAATTTACCAGGATGATCTACATGACTCAAGGATCATCATGGTATGCTTCATTGTTGGAGCCGCACCCCCTAGCTAGGTTAATTCCACTGATTTCGCCTTTTTGTCCTTAATTGAACAAAATGCAAAAGTTGTAGTTTTGCCTCCCGGGAGATGGGAAGTAGCTGGGCGGCTTCACTTTCATGTTTGGGTTAAAGTATTGAGGAGGTGTGAGGTGTGAAATCTCACTGCTCTCTCACATAGGTAAGAATTTCTTTTGCTAATAAACTTTAGCTCTCTGCCTCCTTTAATTGTAGGAATAAGGAGATAGTTTCCTGAGACAGGGCAGCCCCTCTTGAGACATAGGAGACGACTTGGGCCTGGTGTTGTAAGTCCATGAGATGTTTTCCATCTCCTAGATACAACTTCCTTTTTTATTGTCTGCCTCTTGCTGACAGCTTAATCAAAAGGAGATCTCCTCTTAATTGATTTTTCTACCTTCTCCCTTATTTTTGGGCGGCATTTCTATAAATAATAATAATAATTTCAAAAATTATTATTATTTATTTAATAATTTTGGCCCTAATTAATTAATTACAAGAATTTTCTAATTCAATTAGAACTAAGGTGGTACAGAAACTAAGTTTCTTCCGGATTTGTAATCAAATCTTGACCACTCATCTTGATATTATTCATGTGAAGACCAATTTACCATCAATTGTAAATTGAGGTATAAACAATGGCCCCCCAAGCTTAAGTCCTTGATCTTAAGAAAGGATTTGAGCTTGTATAAAAGGAAATTTGTCTTAGCCGAAATTCCTCCTCCTACTTTTCCTTAGCATCGTCGGCCTCCCTCCTTGGTACCATACTTGCCGAAAATTACAACAACTTTTCAAGCTTCAATGGCTTCCAAGAATCATGATTTCAACAAAAATCATGAAGCCAAATCATCCTCCATGCTAAGCAATTCAGGTCGCAATTCCTTGCTCATGGATACTTCCAATTTGTTGGCAAAGATCATGTAGATGTCGACTTTGATGATGATTATATGGTGTTATAGCTGCTGGAATTTAGAGGATTAATTTGGTTTAATATCCTAATTAATTTAGTGAAGAAATTGGCATAAAACCCCTAGCAAAAATCATGTAATTTTCGGCATAGGATTTGATTTTTGCCATAAATCTTTTAATTAACATGTTGCTGCATATAATCACAAATTATATGGCATGAAATCATGTTAATTTGATGAAAATTAGGGTTAGGTTCGATCAAGCTAAGTGATGAACCCTAATTGGAAAATTTTGGCTTTAATTGGCCAAAAATTCAAGTTTAATTTCGGCCTAGATCTTCAATCTAGCCAAAATTGATTAGGACAAGGTGTTTGCTGTCCAAAATTAGGTTAGATTACTTAGGAACAAAAACCTAATTTGATGAGGATTTGAACCCTAGAAGCCGCAGCCCCAAATTGCAAAAATTACAATTTTTGGCAACTTGCAATTTAGTTCCTAGGGTTAGGGTTTTGCAATCTTCGGCCTAATTGGTTAATTTGGGCCAAAAATTACTTTAATTTAGCTTAAATTATTAACATAATTAATTTTGGCAGCCATAATTAATATTTTTGCCAAAATAAAAATTATTAAATAATTTTAAGGTGGTAAACTTTAATTTCACCAACTTGCTGCATTAACAAAAATTGTTAAAATAACAATTTCTTGTTAATTTCTCTTTTTGTATAGGCTGCATTTGCTATTGGGGCGGCTTTGTCCACTAAGCTTCGTATGAACTTGGTGAGGACAATGTCCTAAGCACCATTCTTCTTGCCCCCTGATGCGCCAAGGGCTTATCATGGTCTTGAAGAACACAATGGAGACAATGGAGATCATGGAAAGGATGCTGAAGGAGTGCAAGGAAGCATGGACAAGCTTAGAGGAGAGAATGGAATCGGAATTCACCATGGAGATGCCATAAAGATGCCATTTGATCCTTTGAAGATGCCTTTAGGTCCAATGACTAGAGCAAGGGCTAAGAAGTTCAAAGATGCATTAACAAGCTTTGTTCGAACTCATCTTGAAGGCTTGAAGTCCATTGAAGATCAATTGGAAGGCAATGAAGTCGACAAATGCAAGAATATTCCAATCGATTCCAAGTTGTGCACTTTACTTGAAGTCGATGATTATTAGGGTTTCTCATTGTGTAATTCAGCCATATGGGGCATAATTCTATCTTAGATTAGCTATTTAATTAGTCTAGAAGACATTGGGTTGGGCCTTGTTTGACTAAGTCCAATCCTTGTTTAATTAAGTTATGTTATTTACTTTTCCTAGTAGGACAAGGAGTAGGCAATTTCCTTGTTCCTTCCTTTAAGTGTAAACCGCCTATGAGGAGGTTTAAGGGGGTATATGCATCGACCCTTCCCCTATATAAAGGGTCCATCCCCCTCTTGTAAACACAAGTTGAGTTGATTAATAAAAGTTGAGGTTTATACACCCAAATCGATTATCTTAGCTTCATTGTTCTAGTTTGAGCAAACTTAGGGTTCTTCAATCTTGCAGAGTCCTAGCAAACAATTAGGTTGTGTGAGTTTAATTGTTTGTAAATCTTGTGATCTTAAGTGTTAAATTGCAGGTCTAATTGAAGGCATAATGGAAACGAACGAAGAGATCAAGCTTAGTGAAGATCATTGATTTTACTCATCTAGGAGAGTTGGTGCTTCAAGTCGACTTTAGTGCTTATTCAAAGGGTAGATTTGAATCTAACACAACTAGATTCGTATCAATTGGTAATCAGAGCATAGGTTGTCATCTTCAATCGGTAAATTTATCCTTCTATTCATCATTCATCAAGTTTTTCATCCATCTTATTCATCTTCTTGAAAAATCAAAAAAATCAGAAAATTTGAAAAATCATAGCGGATTCATCTTAACTCCGTTTGCTTTGAAATTTCAGATTTGAGTTCCTTATAACTAGTAGTTATATCGAAAAATATCAAAAAAATAAAAAAATTTCGATGAGAAACTTGTGATTTTTGTTCTGGATTCGTTTGAGCTTGGAAAGCTTTGAAATTTAAGCTATAGACTTCTTTTGGTGTGATCTTTCTGGGAAAAATATTGAAAAAAATCAAAAAAATTTGTGGTGTTATCGACTTTTTGCAGAAACTAGGGTTTTTTATTTGGGAATTTGGGGATTAGGGTTTATCTTGTGTAATTGATTCAATTGGTTGCAATTAGCCCTAATTGATTGTTTGATTGTGATTCTTGGGTTGCTTTTGCTGTGAATTGAAGTTTAATTTGAAGAATTTCAGGTTAAAACCCTATTGGAGACAAGTGGTACAAAGTTGGATTCAAGTGGTACTAGGGTTTTCTAATCGACTTGAATTGTTTGATTTGTGTTTGAATTGAGTTTTGTGCAGCAAATTTGGAGAAGGAAATTCGACACAAGAGACCTGCATAAGTGATTTGGTTTTGGTTTAGATCACTTTCCTTTGATTCACAAAAATTTTGCTACTAATTGTTTGTTCCTCAGGTCACGAGAGAAAGGGGTTCTCTAACGAGTTTCTCTTATTAGGCCTATTGAAGTTAGTAAAAGGCATAATCTTGTGAGATCATTAAGAGAGTAGTGAACCGCCAATCCATAGGTTGAGTGCAAACACGAGAGCACAAAGGTATACACACACACACACACTTGTGAGGAATTTTTATTACTAATCTTTGTTCTTTGTGTAGGTACAATGGGAGACAATTTACAAGGAGGTGAGCAAGCCGATTTGGCTGCTATGTTGCAAACCCTAATGCAACGCATGGATACTATGAATACTAGATTTGATACTATGGCCAATGATATTCAACAAGGATGGCCAAAATCAACAAGTTCAACATCCTCAACAAAGAGGCAATGCCGCAAACAACAATGAAAGAGTTCAACCTCCACCACCAAGACAAGTTGTTCCTAGAATTGATACTATGGAGAGATTGAGTGATGCGCCAAGGGCTTATCATGGTCTTGAAGAGCACAATGGAGCCAATGGTGATCATGGAGAGGAGATGCGTATGCGGCAAAGACCTTTGGACAAGCTTGAAGAAAAGCTAGGATGCGCACAAGTCGATTTGAGCAAGGAGGGATGCGCACAAGAGGAATCAAGCACCAAGAAGTTGCATAAGATGCCATTTGATCCTTTGAAAATGCCTTTAGGTCCGATGAGTTGAGCAAGAGCTAAGAGATTCAAGGAAGAATTAACAAGCTTTGTTCGAACTCATCTTGAAGGCTTGAAGACAATTGAAGATCAATTGGAGAGCATTGAAGTCATTGGAAGCAAGAATATTCCCATCGATTCCAAGTTATGCACCTTACTTGAAATCGATGATCATTAGGCTTATAATTGTGTAATTCGGCCAATTGGGCTTTTATTCTATCTTAGGTTAGCTATTTAATTAGTCTAAAAGACATTGGGCTGGGCCTTGTTTGACTAAGTCCAATCCTTGCTTAATTATGTTATGTTATTTACTTTTCCTAGTAGGACAAGGATTAGGCAATTTCCTTGATCCTTCCTTTATGTTTATGCCGCCCTTAAGGCTTTAGGATTAGGGTGAGGGGCGTCCCCCACTACTATATAAAGGGACCATCCCCCTCTTCTAAACATAAGTTGAGTTGATTAATAAAGTTGAGGATTATTTTCCCAAATTGATTATCTTAGCTTCATTGTTCTAGTTTAAGCAAACTTAGGGTTATTCAATCTTGTAGAGTCCTAGCAAGCAATTAGGTTGTGATTGCTTAATTGTTTGTGAATCTTGTGATCTTAAGAGTTCAATTGCAGGTCTAATTGGATACTTAGGGCGACGAACGAAGGGATTAAGCTTTGTGAAGATTGTTCAATCGATTCATTGAGGAGTGGAGGAACTTCAAGTCCACTTTGGTGCCTATTCAAAGGGTAGATTTGAATCTAACACAATTAGATTCGTATAATTGAGGCAACAAGAGCTTGGAGGTCAAGCCTACAATGAGAATTTGCGACCTAGGAGGGGAGTTGAAAGAGAGGAGCCTAAAGACAAGATCAAGTACAAAATCCCCAAATTCAATGGGAGAGGGTTACCGGCGGATTAATTGGAGTGGGAGTCAAAATTGGATATGTATTTTGATTATCACCCCTATGCCGAATCTAAGAAGGTGCAAATTGCTATCCTTGAGTTTACGAAGAATGCTTTGAATTGGTGGAACCAATTGGTGCAATCAATTGGTTGGAATTGAAGAGTTTAATGAGAAAGAGATTTGTTCCAAACTTCTATGTCAATTCACTTTATCAAAGCTTGCAATCTTTGAGGCAAGGAACAAGGAGTGTTGATGAGTACTATTCGGAGATGATGTTATTGATGTCTAGGGCCGGGGTTGATGAAGCTCCACAAGCTACAATGGCTAGGTTTATGGCGGGTTTGAATAGAGATATTCATGACATAATGGAGATGCAACAACACTATGATGTTGAGGAATTGCTTCAACATGCTTTGAAGGCCGAGAGTCAAGTTAAAAGGAATGGCAAAAAGAAGAGCTTTGCATCATCATCAAGCTCATGGAAGACTCCAATTAAGAAAGATGAGAAAACTTTCAACAAGGAGAAGGAGGTGGCGCAAAAGGGAGTAAGCCTTAAATCCGATTCTAAGTCTTCATCAAGTTCTTCTTCTAAGAATCATGTTAAGTGTTTTAAGTGTCAAGGATATGGTCATTATGCTAAGGATTGTGTTAACAAGAAGGTTATGTTCCTTAATGACTATGGTGAAATTGAGAGTGAAGATGAAGAATTTGCTCTAGGATCTAATGGTGATGGAGATGATGAAGGGGGAGTTGCGCATGATGATGAGGATGATGATGATGGTAATACACTGGCACTCTTGAACTTAGTTGCAAGAAGAACTTTAAGTGCCTATGTTAAAGGAGATGTGCACAATTAAAGGGAGAATCTGTTTCATACTAGGATGTATGCGAATGGGAAGCCTAGTAGTGCGATCATTGATGGAGGAAGTTGTACAAACATAGCTAGTGTGTACTTAGTGAAGGAGTTGTTGTTGCCTACTACCAAACACCCTAAACCCTATAGTTTAGGATGGTTCAATGATAGAGAGGAGATTAAGGTTAACAAACAAGTTTTAGTTTCTCTTTCTTTGGGCAGGTACAATGATGAGGTGCTATGTGATGTGCTTCCAATGCAAGCATACCATGTCTTACTTGGTCGACCATGGCAATATGACAACAAGGTCCATCATAATGGTGAGACAAATAAGTATTCCTTTATGTGTGGTAAGCGTCCTATTACTTTGATTCCTTTATCACCTCAAAAAGCTTTAAAAGATCAAATAAAAGTGAGGGATGAATTTGCTAGAATGGAATCCGATTATAGGGCTAAAGAAAAGGCTAAACATGCTAATTTGAATGTGAATTGCGTTGAAAGCAAATCTGATTTGATTGATAAGCATGCTAGTTCTAAGAAAGTTGTTAAGGAGTGTATGTTAGCTACTAAGAGTGAGATTAAAGAAGCTTTGAATGATAATTCTGTTTTGATCTTGCTTTTGCTTAAAAATACACTTGTTGCTACTAACAACTTGGAAAGAGAGCTTCCAAGCAACATTGTTTCTCTTTTAAGTGATTATGTAGATGTGTTTCCTAAGGAGATTCCTAGTGGTTTACCACTAATTAGGGGGATTGAACATCAAATTGACTTCATCCCTGGAGCACAAATACCTAATAAGCCAGCTTATAGGACAAATCCTGAAGAAACAAAGGAGTTGGAGAGCTACTACAAAAGGGTTTTGTGCGTGAAAGCCTTTCTCCATGTGCAGTTCCTGTTTTGCTTGTTCCTAAGAAGGATTGAACTTGGAGAATGTGTGTTGATTGTCGGGCAATAAACAACATAACGGTAAAGTATTGTCACCCTATTCCTAGATTAGATGATATGCTTGATGAATTGCATGGTGCTTGCTTATTTTCAAAGATTGATTTAAAGAGTGGCTATCATCAAATTCGCATGAAAGAGGGTGATGAATGGAAAATTGCCTTTAAAACAAAGCTAGGGTTGTATGAATGGTTAGTTATGCCTTTTGGATTGACTAATGCACCTAGTACTTTCATGAGGTTAATGAATCATGTTTTGAGAGCTTATATTGGCAAGTTTGTTGTTATTTATTTTGATGATATACTTGTGTATAGCTGAAACCTAGATGAACATGTTGAGCATTTGCATTGTGTGTTAGATGTACTTAGGGTTGAGAAGTTGTATGCTAACCTTAAGAACTGCACCTTTTTCATAAACAAGCTTGTTTTTCTTGGTTTTGTGGTGTCATTGCAAGGTATAGAGGTTGATGAGGAGAAGATCAAAGCAATCAAAGAATGGCCAACCCCCACCAACATTGGTCAAGTGAGATCTTTTCATGGCTTAGCCGGATTCTATAGGAGGTTTGTTAAGGACTTTAGCACCTTAGCCGCCCCTATTACAAGTGTGATGAAGAAGAATGCACCATTCAAATGGGGAAAAGAACAACAAGAAGCATTTGAGGTCTTGAAGGAAAAACTAACTAATGCTCCTTTGCTTGTTTTGCCTAACTTTAACAATACTTTTGAGATTGAATGTGATACATCAGGGGTTGGAATTGGAGTTGTTTTAATGCAAGGTGGGATGCCCGTAGCTTATTTTAGTGAGAAGTTGAATGGGGCTGCATTGAATTATCCAACCTATGACAAAGAGTTGTATGCTCTTGTGAGAGCATTACAAACATGGCAACACTATCTTTGGCCTAAAGAGTTTGTGATTCACACGGATCATGAAAGTTTGAAGTATTTGAGAGGCCAACAAAAGTTAAACAAACGACATGCTAAGTGGAGTGAGTTCATTGAGAGTTTTCCTTATGTGGTGCGCTACAAACAAGGTAAGGAGAATGTTGTAGCCGATGCTTTATCAAGGAGGTATTCTTACTTTCCATGCTTGATTCTAAGTTTCTTGGATTTGAGTTTATTAAGGAATTGTATGCTAGTGATGTTTACTTTGGTGAAATCTTTAAAGCATATGAAAATTCAGGATTTGGAAAGTATTATAAGCATGATGGATTTTTGTTTAAAGAATCTAGATTGTGTGTGCCTTCCTACTCATTGCGTTATGTTCTTATGAGGGAATCGCATGAAGGGGGTTTAATGGGTCACTTTGGAGTTGATAGAATTTATGAGATATTGCATGAACACTTCTTTTGGCCTAAGATGCGATATGATGTAGGAAAGCATGTTTCTAGTTGCATTGTTTGTTTGCAAGCTAAATCTACATCTAAGCCTCATGGATTGTATACTCCTTTGCCTATTCCTCATGAACCATGGACTCATATTAGCATGGATTTTGTGTTAGGATTACCTCATTCTAGGCGAGGTAAAGATTCTATCTTTGTGGTTGTTGATAGGTTTTCTAAGATGGTACACTTCATTGCATGCACTAAAACGGATGATGCCATTAATGTAGCTAACTTGTTCTTTAAAGAGATTGTTAGATTACATCGAATGCCTAGGACGATTGTGAGTGATAGAGATGCTAAGTTCTTGAGTCACTTTTGGAGGATATTATGAGCTAAGTTAGGAACTAAGTTGTTATTTTCAACTACTTGTCATCCTCAAACCGATGGCCAAACTGAAGTAGTTAATAGGACTTTGTCAACCTTGCTTAGGGCATTAATTAAGAAGAACTTAAGAACTTGGGAGGATTGTAACCTCATGTTGAGTTTGCATACAATAGAAGCATACATAGCACTACTGGATATTCACCTTTTGAAACTGTGTATGGCTTTAATCCTTTAACCCCATTGGATTTGTTGAGTTTACCTTTGAGTGCGCAAGTCGACATGGATGGTGAAAGAAAGGCAGATTTTGTTCAGGATCTACATGCTAAGGTTAGAGCTCAAGTTAAGAATAAAACACAACACTACATGAAGGTTGCTAACAAGGGGCGCAAAGACGTCATCTTTGAACCTGGAGATTGGGTTTGGTTGCATCTAAGAAGGAGAGGTTCCCTGAAAAGAGAAAGTCTAAGCTCTTACCTCGTGGAGATGGTCCATTCCAAGTCTTGGAGAGGATCAACAACAATGCCTACAAGCTAGATCTTCCTAGTGAATATGGCAATGTAAGTGCTACTTTTAATGTTTCAGACTTATCCTTGTTTGATAGTGATGGAGATTTGAGGACAAATCCTTTTCAAGGGAGAGGGGATGATGCGCCAAGGGCTTATCATGGTCTTGAAGAACACAATGGAGACAATGGAGATCATGGAAAGTATGCTCAAGGAGTGCAAGGAAGCATGGACAAGCTTAAAGGAGAGGATGGAATCACAATTCACCATGGAAATGCCATAAAGATGCCATTTGATCCTTTGAAGATGCATTTAGGCCCAATGACTAGAGCAAGGGCTAAGAAGTTCAAAGATGCATTAACAAGCTTTGTTCGAACTCATCTTGAAGGCTTGAAGTCCATTGAAGAACAATTGGAAGGCAATGAAGTCGACATATGCAAGAATATTCCAATCGATTCCAAGTTGTGCACTTTACTTGAAGTCGATGATTATTAGGGTTTCTCATTGTGTAATTCGGCCATATGGGCCTTAATTCTATCTTAGATTACCTATTTAATTAGTTTAGAAGACATTAGTTGGGCATTGTTTGACTAAGTCCAATCCTTGTTTAATTAAGTTATTTTATTTACTTTTCCTAGTAGGACAAGGAGTAGGAAATTTCCTTGTTCCTTCCTTTAAGTGTAAACCGCCTATGAGGAGGTTTAAGGGGGTATATGCGTCGACCCTTCCCCTATATAAAGGGTCCATCCCCCTCTTGTAAACACAAGTTGAGTTGATTAATAAAAGTTGAGGTTTATACACCCAAATTGATTATCTTAGCTTCATTGTTCTAGTTTGAGCAAACTTAGGGTTCTTCAATCTTGTAGAGTCCTAGCAAACAATTAGGTTGTGTGAGTTTAATTGTTTGTGAATCTTGTAATCTTAGGTGTTCAATTGCAGGTCTAATTGAAGGCTTAAGGGAAACGAACGAAGAGATCAAGCTTAGTGAAGATCATCGATTTTACTCATCTAGGAGAGTTGGTGCTTCAAGTCGACTTTGGTGGTTATTCAAAGGGTAGATTTGAATCTAACACAACTAGATTCGTATCACCCCCGGGCATTGCTTCCATCCTTTCAATCCTGACTAGGATGTTTTCTTGGTCTTGAGTCATTTGCTCTTTAAGTAAGTCGTTTGACTCCTTAAGTTGATCATTTGACTCCCTTATACGAGCGTCGACTCCATGAGCTGCTGTAGCTTTTGGTCTTGCGCCAAAGATATTCTATTTATGGCTTCTACGATGAACTGCACCAAGACCATTGAATTAGGATTCATATGCCCCAATGATGGGTTGGCGTGTACCTGATAAGTTTAATCTTCAATAAGAAGACTTTCATCTTTTTGAACATCAGATTCTGAAGAGTTATCAAACTCCAAGTTGTCTTTGTATTCTTTGATTTCAGAAGAGACTTCAATCTCCTTGGAGTTGGTGATTTCTATGGAGTTATCAACTTCCTCAAGGTGAGGGTGGTTAGAAAGTTGCCCCTCGAATGTAACTTCCTCATTTACCACTTCGTCTTCGTTAAGTTGATCATCATCATGTTCAGTGCAGTCATCTTCACCACTTTCAATGTAGTCATCACTTGTGGTACAGTCAATGGTGACATCATCTTTCTCAATGGCTTTGACGCCATCTTCATTGGTCCCCTAGTATTCGTCGTTTTCATGAGGCAATAGACTTTGCTATCATCTTCACCGCTTCCTATATTCATGTCGTCATTGATAGTTTCAATAAGATAGGTTGATGGGCCAAGGGCTTATCATGTCTTAGAAGAGCACAATGGAGCCATTGGAGATCATGTCTTGGATAAACATGGAGATGTCTTGGAGATTCAAGAAGATGTCACGGATAATCCCGGATTGAACACAAGCTTGGCGGAGCAAGGAGTTGAGGACCGGCCAACGCATGGAGCATCACATGGAGCAACGCATGGGGCAACCGGCCGCAACCGGACATCGCACGGGCCATTGCACGGACCATCCGGCCACAACCGGCCACTTGAACCTTTAACCATTCCACAAGGTCCAATGACTAGGGCTCGGGCTAAAAGGTTCAAGGAAGCTTTATTGGGCTTTGTTAGATCTCATCTTGGAGGTTTAGAGACCATTGAAGACCATTTGGAGAGCATTGAAGACGATATCATCAAGAATATTCCCATCAATTCCAAGTTGTTCATCTTACTTGAAATCGATGAGCATTAGGCTTAGCATTGTGTAATTCGGCCTCATGGGCCTTTATTCTATCTTAGATTAGTTATTTATTTAGTCTAGAAGACATTGGGTTGGGTCTAAGTCTAGAAGACATTGGGTTGGGTCTTGTTTGACTAAGTCCAATCCTTGATTATTTATGTAATGTTATTTACTTTTCCTAGTAGGACAAGGAGTAGGCTATTTCCTTGTTCTTTCCTTTATGTATTGCCGCCACTTATAGGGATTGGAGTAGGTTATGCGCCAACCCCTCCCCTATATAAGGGCTCTTTTATCTATTGAAAACATAAGTCAAGTTATCAATAAAGTAGAGAGGTTTACACACCCAATATCGATTATTTGGCTTCATTGTTCTAGTTTGAGCAAACTTAGGGTTCTTTAATCTTGTAGAGTCCTAGCAAACAATTAGGTTGTGATTGCTTAATTGTTTGTGAATTTTATGATCTTAGGTGTTCAAGTGCAGGTCGACTTGGGGGTCTAAGGCCGACGAACGAAGGAAGATTTATCAAGTGAAGATTGTCGACATACTCATCTAGAAGTTTGGTGATTCAAGTTGATTTTAGGCGGGTCTCTAAGGTGGATTTGGACCGATTTACAACTAGATTCGTATCATGGGTGGTGTTGCTATTAGAAGTGGCATCATCACTAGATGAACTAGTGACACCAACATCTAATTTGATTGAAGTGGATCCATCATCACCATCATCCATATTGGAAGTGGTGGAGTCAGCAGTAAATTCCTGGAGTGTGGAGTTCATGTTCATCTCCATTTCTTTTCTTGCTTTGTCTTTTTTACGGAGTTCTCGTCTTCTCCAAGTCTTCTTATTTTTTGGAACAAGTTGGCTAGGGGACTTGGGATGTTCCACCTTTCGCCAAACACCACTTTGAACTTTTGGAGATGACTACACCGTCCTTGTCTGCACATGAGAAGTTGGAGTTTGTCTTGATTGCACCATACTAGATGAAGATGGAGCAGAAGAAGAAGTACTTGACGTCATATGCCATGTATTTCGTTCATAGTATGGTAATGGATTTTTTGCACGTGTCTTCTCATGCCTTGCCCTATGTGGAGAATAATCCAACTTTCTTCTAGGAGTCTTGTGTTTCAATGCCACTGACCTTGGAATCAATGGCCAAGCAACATTTTCTTCTTTAAACAAGCGACCACTTTTTCGAAAGTTAGCCATCACCTTGTCAATAACTTCTTCTACAAGAGGTGAGACTTGGGTGGCCACTTGGTGTGGTTGGAGTATGAAAACTTTATGCGGGTGCAACTGAGGCAGTATGGCTAAGGATGGCATCCCTGCTGCTCCACTTGCCCCCCGAGTGCTGCTACCATCTCTAAAATGGATTCATGTACTTGTTTGAAGCCGTTCTCACTTTGAATTCGTTGTTCCTGGATCATCTCTTGGATTCTAGCTTCCATCTTATTCACCACCTCTTCGAAAACACTAGCAAGATCACTAGGAGTTATAGTGTAGCATTGAGAAGAGTTGCCACCTCCATTGTTGCTTTTTGCAAGTAGGGAGACATCTCCTGAAACAAGGGATGCATCTCCTTTGTTGCTTTCTGCACCACTTTCATGTTCATGTAAGAACATGTCGTGCAGAGAATCCTGCTTTTTCCTTGCATACTCACTGGTTAGCTGTCCATCTTCTGGAAGATTAAACGTAACCATGTGTATAGGAGCTGGGAAAGGATCCTTGTCGACTCCCATATCCTTCTTGGGAGGCTCAGGGAACTTCAAGATTCCCCTTTCTATCTTCTCTTGTACTATATTCTTGAATACAGTACAGTTGTTGGTTGAATGCCTCCAGGAATCGTGGTACTTGCAGTACTTTCTTCCTTTGATGTCTTCAGGTGAAGGAAAAACATGTCCTGGAGGAAGCTTGTACATGCCAAACTTATGTAGAAAATCAAAAACTTCATTCATCTTAGAGAGTCAAATGAATAAGTTAGACTCCCATCATATGGCTTCTTTTCTGCTTTGCGCTGATACATAGTGGTAAATCTTTCTTGTGTTTGGGGGTGTCCAATTCCTGCCTTTATCAAACATGGACACTCAATAGGCTGATCAATTTTGACCTCAACAACTCGAAGTTCAAAATTTGGCTCTTGATAGTAAGTGCCATAAGATGAACTTCTTCGTTCGTTGTCCTCTCGCAAGAGAGTCTCATATCTCGCCACTTTGGTTGACATCTCGAAGAAATCTCTGAAGTTGACTCCTTCGAATTTCTTTCAAAGTTCCATGTCAAGTCCATAGTGTGCTAGGCGCACAAATTCTTCCTCAGGGAGTGGGGTGCGACATCTGTTCCTTAGCTTTTTGAAACGAGCCAAGTAATTGATAAGAATCTAGTTGTAATTGGTCCAAATCCACCTTTGCGACCCGTCAAAGATCAACTTGAATCACCAAACTTCTAGATGTGTATGTCGACAATCTTCACTTGATAAATCCTCCTTCGTTCGTCGGCCTTAGACCCTCAATTCGACCTGCAATTGAACACCTAAGATCACAAAATTCACAAACAATTAAGCAATCACAACCTAATTGTTTGCTAGGACTCTACAAGATTGAAGAACCCTAAGTTTGCTCAAACTAGAACAATGAAGCCAAATAATCGATATTGGGTGTGTAAACCTCTCAACTTTATTGATAACATGACTTCAACTTTTACAAGAGATATTGGTGGCCTTATATAGTGATAGGGTCAACCAAAATCCTAAAATAAATCCTAATTTTCGTCCAAATATAAGGGCTAGGGAAAAACTAGTCCAAACCCAACTAGGAAAAGGAAATAAAGACATAATTAAACAAGGATTGGACTTGGTCAAACAAGGCCCAACCCAAATAACATCCAAACTTAAAAATAAGCTAATTTAAGATAGAATTAAGCCCAAACAAAGATAACTAATGATAATGGGCTCATGCCATGATGTCAATCCGGCCATCTAGAATCAATAGCAAGCAAAGTGATGAACTTGTAATTGATTTGTAATTTCTTGCCCAAATCATCACCAAAGCTCTTCAATTGAACTTAAATGGTCTTCAAGTCTTCAAGATGAGTTCGAACAAGGCCCATGAGTGCATCCTTGAATCTCTTAGGTCTTGTTCCAGTCATCGGACCAATAGGCATCTTCAATGGATCAAATGGCATCTTCTTGGTGAATTACGATTCCATCCTCTCCTTTAAGCTTGTCCACGCTTCCTTGCAGCCCTTGATCATCTTTTCCATGCTCTCCATGCTTGTCTTCAAGTCCATAATAAGTCCTTGGCGCATCATTCCTTCCATGATAAGGCTTGGGCGCATCAGTAGTCTTCAGCCAACTCCCTTTTCTTTTGATAGAGGCGTGACAGGTCAACCATGGAAACTTCTGGTTCAGTTCGGTAGAATTGAGTATGGAACATCCTCTCCATGTCTTCCCAAGTTCTCATTGAATTGGGTGGTAAGTTAATATACCTCGTGAAGGCTGCACTAGTGATGGAGTTTTGGAACAAACGGAGTTTGTGATATCTTGAGTTAGCTTCTCCACATTGCAGTGTGAAACGAGCAATGTGTTCCAAAGTTGTCTGCTCACTTGAAGTTCCAAAGAAACTTGTGAAGTCAGGAACTTTGTACTTTCTTGGAAGTAGATGAAGCCTATCATATTCTTCAGGATATGGCTTGTGGAAAGATGGTCGGCCAACTCTTCTGAAGGCGGGACCAATAATGTCCTCGATCATCTCCCTGATGTGATTTTGATTCACTGGACCTTGCATCTCAACAACTTGAGGTGGAGGACGTGGAGCAAGATGGCGATGGTTGCCATTCCTTGCACCATGACCATGGCCATTGCCGTTACCTTTACCATTCCTTATGTGAGGTGGCACATATGCAACGGCTCGAGGCCCGAGAATGTTGACCTCTCCCTCAACGTTGTCAGCAACGTCCTCAGCAACTTCTTGATATAGAGGGAGGAGTTCAACTTCATTCTCTCCTCTTACTACTCCATCTCTAGGAGGTGGTACATTGCTATTACCAACAACATCTACTTGAGGCACAACTCGCACTTGATTGGCACCATTGTTGTTAGTTGGCGCCACAGGTGGAGGAGGTAGCACAGGTAGATTAACAATGTGTTGTTGTTCTTGCGTCACTTTTGGATTTGGCCCCCGAGTCTATCTTCGATCAGGCCAATTTGAGCCATGATGTTTTCTCGATTTTGCATCATTTGCTCCTTAAGAGAATCATTAGCTTCCTTAAGTTGGTCATGAGACTCGTTCATTCGATTTATTGATCCTATGAGCTGCTGCATCTTTTGTTCATGCGCCAAAGACATTTCATTCATGGCGTCAGTGAGGTATTGCAGCAATATCTTCGAATTAGGGTCTAAAGGCAGTAGTGAAGGGTCAACTATGGTTGTGCTTCTGGTTTGCATGCCATGACTTGACTTCCCATCATCACCTTTTGGTGACATGTTTGCCACTAGGAACTAAAAAGAAAAACAAAAAAAAGTAATTAAAAGAAAAAGAACAAGTAAAGAAAGCAAACCCTATAGGCGTTGAAGGAGGAGGGACTAGTTGTTGTGTCCTGCTTCAATGACATCAAAGGGAGTGTGTTGGTGTGGACCTTACAGGAGGCGGACACCGTGTGGAGAGATTGAGAATGAGGGAGTCGGGGATTGCCGACTTGAGAGAGAGAGAGCTTCTAGTGACGCCGAGGAAGGAAGAAAAATCTTGTTGTGTCCCACTAGGTATGCCAAAAATCTCTTGCTAGAGTTTTTGCGTTAAAAACTTTATGACAGCATAGGGGCATGCCAGTCAATTTGCTGAAATTGACAAAGAGGTTGTAGAAACTGGATCTGGTGCGCGGAGCAGCAGATTAAAAGATCAGAGTGATTTGTGGTGACTGGAACAAAGTCACACCGGAGCATTTAAATCATTGGATCCACAAGAATATATCTTCCTAAATTTGCACTTCAAGAGCTGTTGTTGATTGAGATTGAGAGAAAATAACAAGTTGATTGTTATTGCTGAGAGAGAAACACGTCTACAGTGTTTTAACGTCCGGAGACAAGATTGAAACAAGGAAATATTGAAGAACGAGTAAGAACTCGTGATGAACAAGAGAAAAAACGTAGAGCTTTTGAGAGAAAATAAGCACGGAGCTTGGTTTTTTGCACAGACCAAGTTCGTAGCTGCAGGAGCTGGTTTGTGTAGCTGTGGAAGCGTGTTTGAAGCATTGAGGATGATCCCTTTATATAGGAGGCGGCATGGGCCTTGAATTTGATGGGCTTGACTTGCTCAGGAAGGCGAATTCAACCTCCTTAGGAGATGACAACTTCGAAGAAGGAGAGGTGAAGCTTCCTTCTTCTTTTGATAGCTTCCAGAAGCTGGGAGAGGGAGAGGAAACACCTGGGACGCCTCCTATCTTCTAGAAACACATTGGTCACCCTCCTTGACTTGTAATTTTCGTCGTCGTCCTCCTCCTGGTGCAATTCAGCATGTCTCTATTGCCTCCTCTAAGCTAGAATCAACTAATTTGACTATGAGGTGGCCTCTGAATATCAAGATTTAAGTTCTTAACATAAAAGCCACGAAATTGATGATACTTAATCATATCAAGCTCATCAAATTATCAAAATGACATTCAATTATGAAAAATGGCTAAAACTGGGGTGAGAAACCCATATGTCCTTAACTGAAAAGGGTGTAAAAGTTACGACCGAGGTCGGATTGAGCCCAAATTTCACCAATAGGGTTCGATTATCACCATAAGACCATAGGAAAAGTTTTGGTCGAAATCGAGCTCTCCTTCATGGTGAAATTGGTTTCACACCTCAAACTATCCTTAATTGAAAATTGTGAATAAGTTTTTCATCTTAAGTCCGATTGAGATGAAATTTTACCAGGATGATCTACATGACTCAAGGATCATCATGGTATGCTTCCTTGTTGGATCCGCACCCCTAGTTAGGTTAATTCCACTGATTTCGCCTTTTTGTCCTTAATTGAACAAAATGCAAAAGTTGAAGTTTTGCCTCCCGGGAGATGGGAAGTAGCTGGGCGGCTTCACTGTCATGTTAGGGTGAAAGTATTGAGGAGGTGTGAGGTGTGAAATCTCACTCCACTCTCAGATAGGTAAGAATTTCTCTTGCTGATAAACTTTAGCTATCTGCCTCCTTTAATTGCAGGAAGAAGGAGACAGTTTCCTGAGACAGGGTGGCCCCTTCCTGAGACATAGGAGACGGCTTGGGCTTGGTGTTGTAAGTCCATGAGATGTTTCCCATCTCCTGGATACAACTTCCTTTTTTATTGTCCGGCTCCTGCTGACAGCTTAATTAAAAGGAGATCTCCTCTTGATTGATTTTTCTTCCTTCTCCCTTATTTTTGGGCGGCATTTATGGAAATAATAATTATTATTATTTATTTAATAATTTCGGCCCTAATTATTTTTTTTTGGCTGAAGGCCCTAATTAATTAATTACAAGAATTTTCTAATTCAATTAGAACTAGGGTGGTGCAGAGCCTGAGGGGGTGTTTGGTTAGGATCACCCCCTAGATCACTGGTGATCAAAGATTACATGGGTTTATGGTGGTAATCCAGATCACCCTTAGAGGGGTGATCAGGGGGTAATCCAGATTACCACACCAAACCAAAAAGTGTAACCAAACGGGATGATTTGAGATCACCTACCAAGATCACCACAGGTGATCAAAGATCACCCTCAACCAAACGCCCCCTAAGTTTATTCAAGATTTTGTAATCAAATCTTGACCACTTATCTTGATATTATTCATGTGAATACCAATTTACCATTAATTGTAAATTGAGGTATAAACAGTAATAAATGACTTAAAACTTAATAAACCTAATTGATCCGATGTATAAATCTGAAAACCAGATGAAAAGACTTGATTAACTTGAAATTTAATCTAAAAAAAAAAACTCGAACCTCAATGATTCGAAACAAGAATGATCCGATACCAAAACTCGAAAAATACCCAATAAGCAAAAGATGGGCCTTTGAGAAAAAGTAAATTGACTAAATAACAGGTAAAAGTACTCGGAAGGTCCCTGTACTATACGAAATGTTGATTTTGGTCAATGTACTTTTTTTTTCTACAAATTCGTCCCACTACTATCAGAACCTCTCACCCAAGGTCCCTCGCGTTAGTGAACCATGACAGACTCGTTAAATATGCTGATGTGGCACTAACGCCGTCTTTTTTGCTGACGTGGCAGCCGGTTCAAGAATTAAAAATAATTTCTGATTTTTTATTTTATTTAAATAAATAAAAAATAATAAAAATAAAAAGAAATATTAAAATAAAAAATAAAAAATCAGAAATTTATTTGAAAAATATATAAAAATTATTTATTGTTTTTTTAAAATTGAAAGTCATTTTTTTCTACAAACACCAAATCAACCTTCTCTCCCCTCAATAAAAGATCAAACCTTTCATTTTTCATGAACCAAACAAGAACACTTTGAATGTTCTATTGTTCTTCACGTAAAAAAAAATATAAACTTTCTTGAAAAATCAATCACCACTAACAAGTTGATTTTTTTTTCCCATCAACTCGTTCCTACATTCTTCCTTCTACTTTAATTTTAAAAGAAAAAACAAAAAAGAAGTAATTATTTTGATTTGGGCGTGCGATTGCAAAACACCTCATAATTTCCCATTGAAACATCTGCCCACCAGATTTAGATGCTGCCTTAGACTAAGATTTTATTTGGTTTAAGATCCTTGAAAATGTGAGCCATGTTTAACTCATCTGAACGTGCCTCTATTTCTTCCTGCAAAGTCTTGATTCTTTCCATGAGCTTTTTCTGCCTGCAAAGTCCTCTTTTATGTAATCTGATGTGCCAAGGGCTTATCATGGTCTTGAAAAGCACAATGGAGCTAATAGAGATCATGCCTCGGACAAACTTGGAGATGTATCGGATATTCAAGAAGCTGCTATGGTTGATCCCGGTTTAAAAGGAAGCATGGAAGAGCATGGAGAGGATGTCATCGCACAAGACCGGCCATTGCATGGAGGGATCGCACATGACCAGTCATGGCATGGGCCAATCGCACAAGACCGGGCACGACCTGGGCACAACCGGCCATTTGATCCTTTAGCCATTCCATTAGGTCCTATGACAAGGGCTCGGACTAAAAGGTTTAAGGAAGCTTTATTGGGTTTGGTACGAACTCATCTTGAAGGTTTGAAGTCCATTGAAGATCAATTGGAGAGCATTGAAGACATCAAGCCAAGGAATATTCCCAACGATTCCAAGCTATGCACTTTACTTGAAATCGTTGAGCCTTGATCTTATCATTGTGTAATTCGGCCAATTGGGCCTTTATTCTATCTTAAATTAGTTATTTATTTAGTCTAGAAGACATTGGGTTGGACCTTGTTTGACTAAGTCCAATCCTTGCTTAATTAAGTTATGTATTTACTTTTCCTAGTAGGATAAGGTGTAGGTAATTTCCTTGTTCCTTCCTTTATGTGTAAACCGCCCTTGAGGAGGTTTAAGGGGGTATACCTCTACTATATAAAGGGTCTATCCCCCTCTTGTAAACATAAGTTAAGTTGAGTTGATTAATAAAGTTGAGGATTATTTTCCCAAATTGATTATCTTAACTTCATTGTTCTAGTTTGAACAAACTTAGGATTCTTCAATCTTGTAGAGTCCTAACAAACAATTAGGTTGTGATTGCTTAATTGTTTGTGAATCTTGTGATATTAGGTGTTCAATTACAGATCTAATTGAAGACCTAGGGCCGACGAACAAAGAGAGTTAGCTTTGTGAAGGTTGTCAACATACTTGTCTAGAAGTTGAAAAAGTTCAAATAAATTCTTGACGGGTCTCATATTTCGTATATTACAGGACCTCCCGAGTACATTTACCCGAAATAATCCAAGGGCCTTGAAGGAGATATCCAAATCACTTTCGAGGGGCCTTGAAACAGATATCCAAAATCCAAATCATCCGTCAAAAGGAAAGATCTCACATGCACGTCACCGTCAAAGCTAAGATGGAATGGACATGGATGGACCCATCTCCCTCTAAACAAATTCAAGCCAACCTTAGTATTTCTCATTTCTCACCGTCTCACGCGGCAAACAAACATCACAAGAAACACAACACACTTTTTTTCCTCACTACTTTTTAGTTTAGGTGTCGGTCGCTAGACATTAACACCGTGATTTTCTCTCTCTCCCTTCCCGACACCTTTCAGCCTTCCGCTATCAGCGCCACGTGTCTCTCCTTCTTTTCTTTTCTTTTTTTTATTAATTTTCCCTGCAACAAAAATCAATTAATTAGAAAATATTCCTTTTATCATTTTATGTCGTTATATATTTTTCTCATTCTTTCCTTATATACAATTTTTGTTTTTAAGTTATAAATTATAATAACTAGAATTTCTTGGTCGTACTTCGTGTGCGGCTGTTTTATTTTATATAAATTATTTTAAGAAAATTCAATTAAGAAATAAAATTTTGTTGTGAAATAATAACAAAAGAAAACAAGAGAGTAGAATTGAAGTATGGAAAAGACAAGTGAATATAGAGGCAATAGAATATGCAGAAGAAGAAAATATGAAGAAAAGGGAGAAATTGTTCTTATTCATCTTACTCCATAACAAAGTAAGTGACCTATTTATTGGTACATAGATATATCATCATAAATATAAGAGGATGAACTTAGTACATAGTTATATATGCATGAATGAAATAAGTCATCAATCTTATCCATGCTTTAATTAGATTCATGGACATCCACAACATGCATGTATATTCATAACAAATTTATAATTAATTGATAATTTATTTTATATACGAAAGGGGATGAATATCTTTTAATTTTTCCAAACTAAATTAATACAATTATAATAAACAAAACATTAGAAAATTAACTATTGACACTTGTCAAAAAAACCAAATGCCAATTGACGCTCAATGACGGCCTTGTATATAAAATTAATAGAATGTTTAATTTAATGTTTAATTTAATTTAATTTAATTTTTAATTAATGTTTAATGTTTAATAATAAAAATAGTAACTTTTTGTTCTAAAAAAAATAGTAGTAACTTACTAACAAATAAAATTAATTGGACCCAAAAAATCCTAGTAAAACATAAATACTTACAATACAAAAAATATATAAGTGCAAGCATATATATATATATTAAACCTACTATTAATTTTATGTACAAGACCCTTATTGAGTATCACTTGACATTTGGTTCCTTGACAAGTGTCAATAGTTAATTTTCTAATGTTTTGTTTATTATATTTGTATTCATTTAGTTTGGAAAAATTAAAAGACATCCATCCCCTTTCCTATATAAAATAAATTATCAAATAATTACAAATTAGTTATAATTTTTTTATAAATATACATGTATGTTGTGTATGTCCATGAATCTAATTAAAGCATGAATAAGATTGATAACTTGGTTCATTCATACACATATACCTATGTGCTAAATTCATTCTTTTATATTTATGGTGATGTATCTATGTGCCTATAAAGAGGCCACTTACTTTGTTATAAAATATGATGAATGAGAACATATTTTCTTCTTTCTCAAAATTCTATTATCTCTCTATTCTCTTGTCTTTTCCATACTTGAATTTTACTCCATTACTTTTTTTTTTATAATTTCACACCAAATTTTTATTTATTAACTGAATTTTCTTAAGAGAATTTACAAAATAAAACAGCCGCATGACGGCCGGGAAGTTCTAGTAACAGTAGAAAGAGAAGCGCAAAATCACCCTCGTCTTTTTGGAGTTCCTTTCTAACTTGAACTGAAAAAATATAAACACTATAATTTGCTGCTATGAAATTCTCTCGGCTCTCCTCCTACTTCTTCTACTAAAGTAACAATGGAAGTGTGAAAAGAAAGGAAGAGAAAAATCCAGAAAAAGTTGAAGAAGAAGGCAAAGAAAGATGCTTTGTAGCCGTGAGATTTTCAATTTCTTAGTGAGGAAAGATGTGAGGAAGATATTGAAGCGCAAAGATAGCGATGCTGGCGAAAGAGGTATACCTTTCTTTTTCTGGGTTTATTTTCTTTTTTTTTGGGTACAATTTCTGGGTTTATTTTCTTAATCAACATTTGCTTTGCTGTTATTTGATCCTGCATTCTTTTTTTTTTTTCCAAAAATGAATATTGGGTAATTGAAATATTACGATTTCTCTCAACTCTACTGGGAAAATAATCTCTATTTTTGCACTATTATCACATGTAGTTATTTCAAGCATTTATGTCATCTAATTTTGGTTTGCATGTTCTGTTTTTACATTTCTTCTTCTTCTTCCTCTCTCTCTAATTAATTGTTACTAATTTTGAGTACTTGTGATTTTCTTTTCAATGAACGCGTATATGTTCAAACTTTAAACTTTTTTCAAGAAGCAATACTGTTTTTTAGCGATGTTGTTAGTATAAATTTAGCTGAGACTGAGACTGGGGATCTTATAATGTTCTAAGTATTTTGGTGCTTGGTGTTTCTAGAGGCTCCTCAACATTCATAGCAAGTAAACCAATCTTTAGTTAAATGCCGGTTAATTTTTAGTTTATGTTTTTATTGACGGTAATGGTATTATTTTTGCTTGATTAGCTATAGTCTATCTTGATTAACCGGTATTGGACTTATAATATGACAATATTGTGTATGTTTGAATAATTGAAATGAAAGGGGGAAAAAGAAAGAAAGAAAGAAAGGTTTGTTATATGTAAAAAATTTGAGTCGGGTTGACAGTTATTTGCACCAAAGAGGAGAACAAAGGAGTGTGGATTTCCAAGGGAACTCAGTCTATTAAAACAGCAGCCAAAAATTACTTGCCATTCAAGCAGTGCACAACTTGCACATATCAAACTACTAGATAGATGCTTCTAAGGACTTCTTCTTTGTCCTAAACTAGGAAATCAAAGATCTTGTAGAGTATAAAACCATTTACAAAAGAATCTTTGTTGCGGTTAAAACTCATCTCGAATGTCAATGAATTATGCAGTGTCCATATTAGGAATCTTGTAACTGAAAAATATTGTAAACCATCTAGAAGCCAGAAGTCATAATCGAGCACCCTTATTGATTTCTTCACTCTATAACTTTCACAGATTGTACAATTTTGCCATTGCCCTTAGCTCTATTATCTTTATCTGTTCAAACTGCTCTGAGAGGAGATGACATTTATGAATTGTTAGGAGTTCCTTTATACACAAGAGTGAGCCTGAACCAATTTTAGCAGTCTGAGCTTCATAGATGTACACCTAATGCATCTCATCAAGACTTGTTAATTCTAACAGATAGTTCTTCTGAAACATTTAACTTTTTGCTCATTTAGGAATATGCATATTCTTTAAGCACCGTCTTTATGGTTTGTTTAGTTGAACAATTTTACTTTCGATATGCCTTGTAGTCATCTGATGATTTTTGAGTAATCTCTATCCTTGACTAATAAAATAGTTACGATCTATTGACGTCTTTTTACTGTGTCTGGAAATTATTAGAACACATTGAACAATCCAACTCCAATAAAATTTATCCAACATCTTCCACCAAATATTTTGCCTATTCCAGTTGTCTACAGTTGTGCTGTTATGGTTTGTTCAGAAGTTTCTTTAAAAACACTATATTCCTTGGTTATTTTATATCTCTGGAATGTAGTGTTTAACTATGGGAGCCTTTATTAAACTATGAAATACGTCCATAAAACGTACCCTCCTTGATGTATTTTTCTTCATTTTGTTCCCTTTTCTCTCCCAAATTCAGGAAAAGCCCTTGAGGACTTGCGTGCTTCTCTGTTTAACAAGTTGCGATCATCTGAAAGTGCCAAGCGTCAACAGCAGCGAGTTTGTGGCCCCATTGCTGCGCTTACATTCAACTTTATGGTTGCTGTTGGTATTATTTTTATAAACAAATGGGTTAGTAAACCAACTTTTTCCCCTATATCCAGGAAAGAAAAGCTACTTATTGCAATCTTGCTCCTGATGTAACAGAATATAACTTGTCTACTCATTTCTCTTTATGCAGGTACTGAAAAATGTCGGCTTCCAGTTTCCAGTATTTTTGACTTTTATTCACTATGCTGTCAGCTGGGTATTGATGGCCATTTTAAATTCTTTTTCTCTCCTCCCAGCATCTCCACCCACAAAATCAACCTCTCTATCTTTGTTTACCCTTGGCATTGTTATGTCTTTATCTACTGGTCTTGCTAATGTGAGCTTAAAATACAACAGGTTTGATACGTTACTTCTATTCATTTGATGACTAACCAAGGTTTCCTGCAGGACCCTTTTTCTTTCTAATTAATTACTTTATTTTTCCAGTGTGGGATTTTATCAGATGGCTAAGATTGCTGTTACGCCATCTATTGTCTTTGCAGAATTTTTATGGTATAAGAAGAGAGTAACTTGCTCCAAGGTAAATCTTCTTTTCTTTCTTCTGAAACTTGGAAATGATCCATTCTCATCTCAGGTTCACCAGATGTAGTTTTAATTATAGGAAAGAATGAAATGAGAAATCATCTTTTCCTGGACATTATTTTGCTTTTCATCATTTTCTTAGGAGCATAATGTGCCAAATTTTGAAGGTATACACCCGTCATTATCATCTAAAAGGATCAGAAATAATTTATCCATCTATTAGATTCAGTAAACAGTGTAAGCTGTGAAGTTTCCTTCAGAAACTTTTATATGAGTGACATAATACAAGTTTTATGTTTTAAAATTTGTTATGAGTGTAATGTGAAGATTTGGATTTTAGAATAATTGCATCATTATGGTTTTATAATTCTTCCATTAAAACTTTTAAAGTTATTGAAACCTTTTGCTTTTTCTTGAAAGGTTATTATTTAATTTCAAGGGATCAGTAGGTATGATAAGAGTAATGTGATTAGGGAGGGTCTTAGGGTAGAAATGGGGCTCTAGTTTTGTGACCTTAAGGGACATGGTAAAAGAATGAAAAATTTTGTTTTTTTTATAAAAGGAATACCCCACAGGTAGCAAGGATTCCCATTCAATGAGTATAATATTTATCCATGAAAGTGATCTGCACAATAGTAATGCAATAAATTTAGGCTTGGAAGAGGAAGTGCCCATTTTGCAGGACACTTTTAGGATAAAATCATAGATGTTTCGACTAATTGTTCATGCAAGAATGAGTAAACTAATTTAAACAACCTCAAAAGTATTGATCTTGTATTTTCTTGTTGCATTATTTGACTATTAAAACTCTCATAAATGGTTGAAGGATTCAGTGCAGTCCAAGATTTAAATTATCTGTGTGCAGCATTCTTGAGATTTTCTGAGTTGTTATATACTGAACACTATTGTTTGTAACCTTTTTCTCCTTTTTCTTGATATTCTTCCCATGAACTCTGCTAGGTGATTGCACTAACAGTTGTATCTATTGGTGTTGCCATTGCTACGGTTACTGATTTACAATTTAGCGTCTTTGGAGCTTGTGTAGCTTTGGCTTGGATAATCCCTAGTACTGTCAATAAAATCCTTTGGTCCAACATGCAGCAACAAGAGAATTGGACAGCACTGTCGTAAGTTGCAAGCTCCTTTTTAGCACACTTGTAGTTTATTTTGGATTTATAAATGGAATGGAAGGAAATAGATAAGCTTAGGAAAAATAAAATAAAATAAAATAAAAGGAGGTAGGAAAGGAAAATAATTTTCCATGTTTTGATATTTAATGGGAAGAGAAAAATAATTAGTATTTCATATACGGCTAGTGAGCAGCTACAAAGGGGGAGTGTAGCAAGTTGCTCTTTATAAAGGGTAAACTATGGTCTTATCGAAAATTCTTCAACAGCTGTTCTTTTTTCCTTGTTCCACTAATTAATGTAGGGGACAACAAAACTGGCATAGTTAAGGATGACAGTTTCCTTTACATAGTTGTCTCCGAGATGACTACTTTGCGTGCATCTCTAGACTTTCAGATTCTAATTGCTAGGAAGGGTGGTGGTATTTATGGGACCAGGGTAGGCTCCATCATGTTCTGTATCCTAATAGATCCTCCTAAATGAATTGCAAATATAAAAAATAAAATTCATAGTTAGCCCTAAGCTTTCTCTTCCCCTTTCCATTCTTCCAATATCCAAACAAATAGGTGTTCTCCATCATCCTGGTTTCTAGCTAAAACTTATATATTCGATATGATCATTGAAGTTGTGAATTTGTTGAACAGGTTAATGTGGAAAACAACACCAATCACTTTGCTTTTTCTGGTTTCCATGATTCCTTTTCTTGATCCTCCTGGTGTGCTTGCCTTCCATTGGAACTTCTATAATACGTCAGCAATCCTCATGTCAGCTTTTCTTGGTTTCTTGCTTCAGTGGTCGGGAGCTTTGGCACTTGGGTAAATACATATTTCTATTTATTTTAATAACTGTTCAACTGTGCTAGTTGTTTTTGAACTGGATCTGTGTTCCAACTGCTCTTCTTCAAGTAATTGATTTTCATCTGATTGTCATGCATGGCCAATATGCCAGAGTTCTTCAGATAATATCTACTTCAAAATCAATAAAGAAACTCATAAACTCAGAATCTCTGATTATGTATTTCATACTGAAGCTGACTTACTACAATCTTCAAGTTGGTTTGTTGAAAATAACGTTGGAAGTCAAATCTGTCCAAAAGGAAAAGAATGCTACGTTCACAAATGGTACTTACGCAGCTAAGATATTGGAAGAAATGTTATTGGACTTGATTTTCATGTACTTGGCATGTGTAAACTTCAGTCCTAAAGTTTTGAGTCGGTGTTCAAAGCATTCCTATTAAATCTGACACTTCCTATCCTTTTTCTATGCTTGCCATGGATTGAGAACTGCCACATTCAATTTTAATGATGATACATTGTTTTCCATGCATTGGTTTCTTTCTCTTGTACATTCCTTTGGATGCAAATTCACGACTTTAGTTTGAATTTCTGTAGTACGTGAAAAAGGAAAAAGAAAATGAAAATTCTAACTTGAATCCTAAACTGTAAAAGACCTTTGACCTGCAATGGCCGTTACCCTCTCAGATCTGCACCAGACCAAAGAATAGCTATTCCATAAAGAATAAAATTGGAATGAGTATTTAGTGGGGTATTACTTTTCCTTAATATATTTCCTTTTGATAATCTATTTCTGATTATAATCCTTTTCTGTTTGGTTTTCATACTATCAAATTTCATATTTCAGGGCTACATCTGCTATTTCCCACGTAGTTCTTGGACAATTCAAAACTTGTGTTCTGCTGCTTGGAAGTTTTTACCTTTTCGGTTCAAATCCAGGCACAACCAGTATTTGTGGAGCATTTGTTGCTATTGGTGGTATGTCCTTATTCACATACCTCAATTTACAAGGTAAGAAGCAACCGTTGCCTCTGAAAGTTTCCTCCTGTTTGCCGAAGTCTAAGTTAGGTGAAGGCAATGGAGAGAACCACAATGGATTTGGTTCTGAAAGTGTTTAACAGATAGAATTTTCCACGGGATACTATAGTTGACATGAAATGCTAAAAGTCTATTTAACCAACAAATTGCTTGCTTAGAGCTACCCTTTTTTCTTTTCTTTTCTTTTTTTCTTTTGGATTTTGGAATCTAATCATTTCGATGTTCATAGAATTATGGGATTCAAGTGTAGTTGCAGCTTTTTGCCAAATGCAATAACCTTTATCAGCTTTTGACAAGGAGCTTTATTGTTAACACTGTCTACGGTTCTATTATCAAAAAAAAAAAAAAAACACTGTCTACGGTTCAAAGCATTGTAACATATATGTTTGAAAGATGTTATTACCAATACTTTCATGACATCATGGAGAGCTTTTTTATGGAGAAGACATCATGGAAGAGATCCACGTTGTGTGAGATGCGGGGACGAGGTCGAATCTCTGGAACACATAATGTTTTTCTGTCCTTTTGCCCAGGCGACATGGAGATTATCTGCTTTTAGCTACACACCAAGGAGAGAGGGCTTTGTTGGATTTAGAACCTGGTGGGATGATGTAACAACTTCTTTTATGGATTCTGGATCCCATAGCTCCACTAGCCTTATAAGTTATCTTTGTTGGAATTTGTGGAAGGCTAGAAATGCTTTGCTTTTTGAAGGACAAAGTGGTGATCCAGAGCGAGTTTGGAACACTTCTTTACAGGATTTTATGGAGTTTTCAGGTGCAACAATTATGTCCACTACAAGGCCTTCCCCCGGTAACCCTTTGTCTTGGCAGCCCCCTCTCGATGATGAAGTAAAAATTAATTGTGACGCTGCTTTTGATAAAACTTCTGGTGTGGCGGGGATTGCAGCTGTCTGAAGGGATCAAAATGGTGTTTTAATAGATGGAGCATCAGGCTTGGTTCATGCGGACTTGGTCGATGTGGCTGAAGCTTTTGCAGTTAGATTAGCTTGTCTTTTGACCATTCGACATCGATGGCATAAGGTAATTCTCGAGTCTGATAACAAAGGCTTGATAAGAAGACTAAACAATCCTAATTGCAAGGGCAGATGGGACTCGAGAGCAGTGGAAGATGACATTAGAAGAATTATTAGCCAGGTTCCTTGTGTTTCTTTTGTTTATGTGCATAGGTCTGCAAATTTAGCTGCAGATTGGGTCGCAAAGAAAACTAGGCAAAGGCTATGCCCTCATGACTGGATGTTCCACCCCCCAACTGACTTGGTGGGGCTACTTTAATCCATAATGAATTCGGCTGTTACACAGCCTTTATTTTGAAAAAAAAAAAAAAAAATACTTTCATGACATCCATGATGTCTTAAGACAACAAAGCAGAGAGGGAAGGGAGATGAAATATATGTAAGAGAGAAAATTGAGGACAGGGAAGATGCTTTTTGTGTTTCCATTGAAAAGCAAGTGGAGTGGGCTTCAATCCAGATACTATATTATGATACGAGAAGAATCAATGATACAAGCACAATTATTAGCCCATGACCAAGTAACCCAGGAGCCAAATACCCAAGCTAGAATTATTGGTTTAATTGGATAATAGGCTTTATCAAGCCCATGGTTGTAATTGGATAATAGGCTTTATCAAGCCCATGGTTGTAATTGGATAATAGGCTTGATTGTAATTGGATAATAGGCTTTATCAAGCCCATGGTTGTAATTAGATCCAAAATATATGCCCTAGCTATATATATGTAATGTAATGATTGATGAAATCAAGAAGAAAATATTTGCTGCTCTAATCTTTCTCAGTCTCTTCTCTTCCCCTTTTCTTAGGCTTGGCCTCGGCCAAGATTTCTTCTATTTCTCACCCCCTTCTACTATTCTATCAATCCCAAAATTGGGTTGATCAGACCAAAACTATCCATATTTTTATGGTCATTTTCTAATGCTTTTGGATGTATTTGTGTTAGATTTTGTCCTATAATGCTTACATTTGTGATTGTAGGTGTTGAAAAGGTAGATTGTGCAAATATGATGTTTTAGGTGCTTTTTGGAGCTATTTTGATCGATTTTTGGAACAAAGGTTTTTTCATGGACTTTCTTGGAAGAATTTGGAGCTAACATGTTCGTGATTGAAAAATTCATGGAGTCAATTTCATGCTTCTTGAAGTCATGAAGTTGAAAGCTACAAAGTTCCAAAGCAAATGAGTAAGGAGAGTTCAAGTTGCAAGAAGACATGTCAAGTCATCAAAGAGACGTGGGTGATCAGGCTTAAGACCTGAGTGTTCAAGTCAACCATATGGGCACCCAGGTAGAATCGGGACACTACCTAGCTGGGTCTTCAGGCAAACAACCTGGGTGTTCAAACCAACCATGTGGGCGCCCAGGAGGAGTCGGGGTCCCTTGTCAGCGCACAAATTAGGATGTCTTCATGCTGAAGCTTCTTCCCTTATTTCCAGATTTGGCAACAGCTTACGAAAATAGCCATCACTTTCGATCTAGAACGCTGATTGAGGTGTATGTACATGCGTTGGAAAGCTAACTCCGAGAGCTACAACTTTTGTGTTTTGGTTGAAGCCCAGTTTTGCCGTTATTGTGGACGAAAATGCCCCTAAAGTTTCTGCAGACATGCTGGACCTAGAAAAGCCCATGAAATCAAGCCCAAGTTGATGTGTTTAGCCTAAATTCGGTATTTGGAGATAGCCCAGACCTGGAGGACGAAATTCCACTCAATTGAAGATGGTTTAATGAGCTTAAAAGTCTATTTTGTCCTAGATTAAATTAGCCCTAAGTCTCTAGTATAAATAGCCACCTTTTCTCTCTAGAAAAGGGGGATTGAGGTTAGACGACTGGGAGAGCTAAGGGAGCCGCCAGCCATACTCTTTCCTAGGTTTTTCTATTCTTTTTTCTTTTGATGGCTACTCAATTCATGAGTAGCTAATCTTTTATTTCTCCAATGTAGAATCATATTGATTTCTTGACATTTAATTTATGGGGAGACTTTTGTTCTTAATAATTTGATTTCTACTTGAATATGTTTCTTATCTCTGTACTTCATTTTATGTGTTCATGTTTTGATGGATTTGGAGGCCTACTTATCTTGATAAGTATGAATGCTAATGTTAGATTCAAGTTGGCTTAAGTTAAGTCAATGTTGGTCATAAGTGACAATTGAACTAGAAGTTCTCATTGGGATATCAAACCTTGTTGAAGTCTTTAGGCCGAGATGGAAATTGATGTAGGCAAGTTTGGTATTGATTTATCATGCACGTGGATAAGTAAAACTTAATGCTTGTTCTATGAAGAGGGTAACACCTAGATTGGAACAATAGGGGTTAATCGTCAGCAAGATGCAGGTTAATTCTCTTAGCATATTGGAATTAGCATCACGTCTGTTCCTATACCAATTATTCAAATGGAGTTGTTCAAGATATTAAGAGGATTACTTTGTTCTAATGAAAGTTGATGTCTACGTCCTAGGCTATATACCGATTTGGGATGATTTATGATTCTTAATTGATTGCAATTTAAGTCAAATTCATTGGGATATCAAACCTTGTTGAAGTCTTTAGGCCGAGATGGAAATTGATGTAGGCAAGTTTGGTATTGATTTATCATGCATGTGGATAAGTAAAACTTAATGCTTGTTCTATGAAGAGGGTAACACCTAGATTGGAACAATAGGGGTTAATCGTCATCAAAATGCGGGTTAATTCTCTTAGCATATTGGAATTAGCATCACGTCTGTTCCTATACCAATTATTCAAATGGAGTTGTTCAAGATATTAAGAGGATTACTTTGTTCTAATGAAAGTTGATGTCTACGTCTTAGGCTATATACCGATTTAGGATGATTTATGATTCTTAATTGATTGCAATTTAAGTCAAATTCATCAGGATTTGTCCTATAAGCTGGCTTATTTGGAATTTGCGCCCCAGGGATGAAGTCGATTTGATGTTCAATCCCCCTAATTGGTGGTAAACCACTAGGAATCTCCTCAGGAAACACATCTACATAATCACTCAAAAGAGAAACAATGTTGCTTGGAAGCTCGCTTTCCAAGTGGTTAGTGCTCACAAGTGTATATTTAAGCAAAAGCAAGATCAAAACAGAATTATCATTCAAGGCTTCTTTAATCTCACTCTTAGTAGCTAACATACACTCCTTACTAACCTTTTTAGAACTAGCATGCTTGACTATATCGCAATTCTTATCTAAATTAGCATGATTAGTCTTCTCTTTAGCCCTAAATTCCGAATCTAGCTTAGCAAAATCCCCTTTCAATTTCAATTGATCTTTTAAAGCCTCTTGAGGTGATAACGGAATAAAAGTAAAGGGCTTCTTACCACACATGAGAGTATATTGGTTCGTCTCACCATCATGTTGAACTTTGTTGTCATATTGCCATGGTCGTCCAAGTAGTACATGGCATGCTTGCATGGGTAAGATATCGCACAATACGTCTCCTTTGTACCTGCCCAAACAAAGAGAAACTAAAACTTGTTTGTTAACCCTAATTTCCTCCTTATCGTTGATCCAACCCAAACTATAAGGTTTAGGGTGTTTTGTAGTGGGTAATTGCATCTCCTTCACCAAATAAACACTAGCTATGTTTGTACAACTCCCACCATCAATAATCACACTACTAGGCTTCCCATTCGCATACATCCTAGTATGAAACAAGTTTTCCCTTTGGTTGTTCACATCATCTTTCACATAAGCACTCAAAGTTCTCCTAGCAACTAAACTTCTAAGTGCAAAACCGTCACCATCATCACTATCATCATGCGCATCTTCTTCTTCATCATCTCCATCACCACTTGATCCAAGCGCAATATATTCATCTTCACTTACAATCTCGCCATTGTCATTAGTAAGCATGACTTTCTTGTTAACGCAATCTCTTGCAAAGTGTCCATATCCTTGACACTTGAAACACTTTACATAGCTTTTAGAAGATGAGCTAGATGAAGATTTAGAATCGGTTTTAGGGGTCATAACCTTTTGCGCAGACTCCTTTTCCTTTGATGACTTGTCATCCTTCTTGATTGGAGTTTTCCATGAGCTTGATGATGATGATGTAAAGCTCTTCTTATTCCTTTTTATTTGGCTTTCGGCCTTCAAAGCATGTTGAAGCAATTCCTCAACCTCATAGTGTTGTTGCATCTCCACAATATCATGAATTTCTCTATTCAATCCCGCCAAGAATCTAGCTATAGTAGCTTGTGGAGCTTCATCGATCTCGGCCCTTGACATCAACAACATCATCTCGGAGTAATATTCATCAACACTCCTAGTTCCTTGCCTCAAAGATTGCAACTCTTGGTAGAGACCATTAGTGTAAAAGCTTGGAACAAACCTCTTCCTCATATAACTCTTTAGACCTAACCAAGTGTTGATCGGCCCTTCCAAGTTTCTTCTTCTTGTTTGCACCAATTGATTCCACCAATTCAAAGCATTCTCCGTGAATTCAAGAGTAGCAATTTGTACCTTCTTTGGCTCGGCATGAGGATAGTAATCAAAATACATATCCAATTTCGACTCCCACTCCAAATAATCGGATGGAGACCCTCTCCCATTGAATTTAGGGATTTTGTATTTGATGTTGTCCTTAGGCTCCTCTCTTTCAATTCCCCTCCTAGGCCGCATGTTTTCATTGTGAGCTTGTCCACCAAGTTCTTGTTGCCTTAGTCTCTCCATGGGATCGATTCTAGCAATTTGCCTCGGTGGTGGAGGATGATCCTCATTGTTGATTGCGGCATTAGCTCCTTGTTGAGCTTGTGGATTTCGAGTTTCCAATGCCTCCAATCTTGTTGTCATGGTGCCAAGTTGTCGTATGATTTGTTGCAACATGGCATTTGTATTCTCTCCTTGATTTTTGCTCTTCTTGTCTATCTCCCATTGTATCTACAAAAAGAACAAAAGTTAGTAATAAAAATCCTCACAAGTGTGTGTGTGCTTATACCTTTGACTTGTGCTCTCGTGTTTGTACTCAAGTCCTATGGATTGGCAGTCCACTACTCTCTTAATGATCTCACAAGATTTGCCTTTTACTAGCTTCAATAGGCCTAATAAGAGCAACTCCTAGAGCACTCCTTTCTTCTCGTGACCTACTTGAGGAACAAACAATTAGTAGCAAAGTTATTTGTGAATCAAAAGAAAAGTGATCTTAAACCAAACCAAACCACTTAATGCAGGTTCTTGATGTCGAAATTCTTCTCCAAGGTTGCTGCACAAAAACTCAATTCAAGCACAAATCACAATATCAAATCGGTTAGCATAAACCTTAGTACCACTTGTCTCCTATTTTGTACCACTTGAATCCAATAGGGTTTGTAACCTGAAATTCTTCAAATTAAATCACAATTAACAGCAAAAGCAATCCAAGGATCTCAATTACACAAACAATTAGAGTTAATTGCAACTAATTAGATCAATTGCACAAGAAAACCCTAATACCCAAATTTCCCAAACTAAGAACCCTAGTTCCTGGAAAAAATCGATAACAGCACAGATTTATTTGATTTTTTTCAATATTTTTCCCAGAAAGATCACACGAAAATAAGGCTAAAGCTCAAATTTCACAGCTTTCCGAGCTCAAACGAATCCAGAACAAAAATCACAAGTTTCTGGTCGAAATTTTATTTTATTTTATTTTTATTTTTTTTATATTTTTCGATATAACTACTAGTTATGAGGGACTTAAATCTGAAATTTCAAAACAAAACGATGCAAGATGAATCGGCTATGAATTTTTTAAGTTTCTGAATTTTTGAATTTTTTGAAGAAGGTGGTGCGATGACTGTGGGTGAAATCGATGGGATGAATGATGATGAGTAAAAGATAGATTTACCGATTGAAGATGATAAACCTAAGCTCTGATACCAATTGATACGAATCTAGTTGTAGTTGGT
>AWWV01011861.1:0-13779 GCA_001974805.1 Corchorus capsularis | reverse complement strand
ATGAAAAAAAACCCTTAAATATAGTGGCGTCTAGACGCCGCTATATATAATTTTTAAAAAAATTTAAGTGTTTTCAGAAAAAATGTATGACGGCGTCTAAACGCCTCTATATGACGGCGTTTAGACGCCGTTATATGGATAGCGGCGTTTGAATTTAAGACGCCGCAAAATAACGGCATTTTTTATAACGGCGCCCTTGGCGGCGCCTTTTCAGACACCGTTATTTAAAATAGCCGCCGCTATATGTAAAAAAAAATGCCGCTATTTCACTATTTTTCTGTAGTGACGGTGGAAAGTTCCTGCGGCGTGGGGGTGAAGATTCTAGGCGGCGGCTCTCACGGTGGCAAGGGCTAGATGAAGAAGGAGAAGTCTGAGAAAAGGAGAAGAGAAGGAAGCCTTACAGTCCGTACGGGTGGTTCCCAAAACGGTGTCACTTCGACAAATTACGAGGTAGAATCTCCAATTTCAGGTATGATTTCTGACATTTGTTCAATTCAATCCCAAATTTCATGCAATTAGGTACTTTTAATAGTTGTTGATGCAATTAACTCCTCTATTTAAAGTTTGTTAATAATTTAGTAATTAAGTTTGCTAATCTTGTGAAAAGATGAAAAGATAAAAGCTAGATTAATAAAACATGTGCATCCATGTTTACCTTTCTCTAAATTGTTGCAAAATGACATGTTCATATGAGAAAAGCAAATTGATACCGATGATGGAATAATCGGTTGAAATGTTGACAGTGTTTGTCAATTTTAATCTGAGTTTCCTAGGCTTGAGGCATTTATTTGGGGATCTTACCAATCAAGTGGAAGCTGCCCAAACAATGCCTCTTGTATAAATCACATGGTAAGATATGATTGAACACATGCATCATATGCATTAAGCAAATACAGTCAAAGTCTTAATTCAGGGTAATTAAGAAAAATAAGCACAGTCGAGGTCTTAATTCATGGTAATTAAGAAAAGTAAACACAGTCAAGGTCTTAATTCATGGTAATTAAGAAAAGTAAACACAGTCAAGGTCTTAATTTGGCAATCAAGAATAAGTAAATTCTTAATTCAGGGTAATTAAGAAAAGAAAGTCCAGTCAAGGCCCTAATTTGGGTAATTAAGAAAGGTAGCGTCTTAATTCAAGGTAATTAAGAAAAGTAAGCATAGTTGAGGACTTAATTCATAGAAATTAAGTAAAAACAACAATTTGAGGGCTTAATTTCAAGGAAATTAAGAAAAAAAGACTGGCTTAATTTCAAGAAGGGAAATTAGGTAAAGAAAAGATTGGCTGAATTTCAAGGAAATTAAGTAAAAAGACTGGCTCAGTTTTAGGAAAGGAAATTAGGTAAGGATAAGCACAGACTTAATTTCAAGGAAAGAAATTAGGTAAAGACCAGCACAGACTTAATTCAAGAATTAAGTAAATTAGCAAAGACTTAATTTCACAAGAATTAAGTAAATTAGAAAAGACTTAATTTCACAAGAATTAAGTAAAATTAACAAAGACTTAATTTCACACGAATTAAGTAAAGTCAGCTAAGATTTAATCCAAAGATGATTAAGTAAGACCAGACAAAGGGCTTAATTTCAAGGAAATTAGGCAAAAGAAGACTGAAAGAAGACTGACTTAATTTCAAGGAAATTAGGTAAAAGAAGACTGGCTTAATTTCAAGGAAATTAGGCAAAAGAAGACTGAAAGAAGACTGACTTAATTTCAAGGAAATTAGGTAAAAGAAGACTGGCTTAATTTCATGAAAGGAAATTAGGTAAAGAAAAGATTGGCTTAATTTCAAGGAAACTAAGTAAAAAAGACCGGCTTAGTTTCAAGGAAACTAGGTTAAGAAAAGACTGGCTTAGTTTCAAGGAAATTAGGTAAAGAAAAGACTGGCTTAATTTCAAGGAAATTAAGTAAAAAGAAAGGCTTAATTTCAAGGAAAGAAATTAATTAGAATAAAAGAACTTAATTCAGGGTTATTAAGTAGAATAAAAGAACTTAATTCAGGGTAATTAAGTAGAATAAAAGAACTTAATTCAGGGTAATTAAGAGCTTAATTCAGGGTAATTAAGTAGAATAAAGAACTTAATCTAAAAAGATTAAGTAAAACAATAAAAGGGCTTAATTTATGAAATTGAGTCAATAAAAGGAAATGAATAATGAAGTGGGCTAATCTAAAGCCTATTAAAATAAAAAGAATAGTAAAACAAGCCTAATCCGGAGAATTGAGTAAAAACAAGTAACAATTTGGTCTAAACGATGAATTAACTAAGGCTAAGTATAAGTCACTTAAATTGGACCAAAAGTATAGAGTTAGACATGAAAAGATTAAGGCTTGAAAGGAATTAGCCAACTATAGAAACCCATAGTTAGACCTAGACCAGTCAGTGCCATCGTTTCGACGGGCGTCGTGGGGGTGCTAATCCTTCCCCACGCGTACCCGACTCCCGGACCATAGACTCTGGTTAAGCAAACTTTATTAGGTTTAGTATTACCTTCAAGCTAGGGTTAATATTAGACTTAATAATTGGATAGGTGACTAATCACACCTAGGTAAAAAAAAGATTAGTGGCGACTCCCCATTAGAACCCAACCGTAGTTTCCCCAAGTCGTTCAGAACGGCGGGGTTCGGACACCCCCGGGCCCGCACATTGTGACAGCTTGGTGACTCCACTGGGGACAGTTAAAGAGTCAAACTGAACACTGGTTTAAAATTAACTTGGGTTGCATAATTGGTTGAGTAAAGTTTAGCAATAGCCTTTTTCTTATTTATGCCTATAAGTTTTTATCTTGCACATATATGTCATGACCATTCATTAATGAAGATGCATTCATATATATATATATATATATATATATATATATATATATCTTGCTTAACTTTATATCTATTGCTTTTTGTCTGGGGGTAGTTTAGTAGTCTAGGAAAAGCATGTTCAGTAAAGGTTTGTTCCTTCACACGTGCACTAAGTAATTTGCATTTGCCTTGTGCATGAGTTTACACTGGAGCTCTAATCCTTTTAGGAGGATGCAAAGTAGCTAGCCCTCGTGTGACGATAGTCACCGTGCGGGTTTGTAGTGAACACCTCCACTCAGACTGAATCCTTTCCAGTGAGCCTATAGTGGGTAAGGAACGGAGGCCTTACTAGCCTGAAAAAGGCGACAGTGAGGATAGTTTGGGAACCTCTAGAACCATGAAAAGCCTCACCCAACATGTAGATACCCTAATATCCAGCCTAGTTAAAGTCAATCCCGTGATGATAAACCAAGGTACACAAAAAGGACATTTCTTACCTTGTCTATCTCGCTTTGCAAAACTGGATTGTAGAGTGAGCAATCGCATTACTCACGATAAGTAGACCAACCTGCCCCAAGGTAATATATTTGCCAAGTTTTATGGAAAAATGTTTTTACAAAACAAGAGGGGCACTTTCTTCTCCAAGCTTTTCTTTAGTTATCAGTTGCTTACTCTTATATATTCTTAAGTATCAATAACACTTTTCCTTGTCCTCTTATTCTCCTTTCATCATAACATCATGCATTATCATGCATTTGTGGGATTTGCTAAACTACAATCAGGGTAAAAGATGTTCGATTTAAGCCCAAAAAGAGGTACTCATGCAGATTTCATGAATCGTTACGACCCAGTTCAGGATATTAATCAAGTATCTTTTGTCCCCGTTGTCCGATGGCAAATGTTTGGATGCCTCGTCCATGTACAAACCTCATTTCATTCAAAGATAACTCAGGTTATAATTTGTCGTAACATTCATTCGCATCAATTGCATAAAGGCAAGAACCCTGATTATTCACAGAATTGCAAATGGTCACAGCTTTTGGCTTGTGAAAGTTCCTACCAAATTGTGGAGGGACTCCACACCTTTAAAAATCTTAAATAACTTGGTAAATAATAAAAATGGTAACGGCTAACTCGATCCGGGGGAATATCCTTTCACACGATCATATCAGACTAGAATGGAAGAGTACGTAGCTAGACTGCAACAGGTTGTACAAGCCCAAGAAGAATTGAGATGAGATATGGCGGCAATAATGCAGCAGTTGATAGAAGAGAGAGGGGTAGTGAAGGAAGCCCAGAACACAGAGGACATTTTCAGGGACCTATCCGGAATCGGTCTTTGATTCTTTGTGGTCCTCTAATTGCAAATACATCCATCTATCTCTTCTTGTTTTGCAGGTTGCATCGTGCATCAACATGCATTTCATATTTTCACAAATACAATCGAGCTTGCAAATTCACGCATTCATTCAAAGTTTGCCATGTCGCGCATCTTTTCCATGCATATTAACTGGCAGTTTGCATTTCCATAGTTGTCAAGTTGTTATCCACTTATATAAATGCTCACGGGTACATTATGTATTAGGCAATCGCTTATATATCATGCATCCATCATGCATTGCTCATGCAGATCATTGTTCAATATTACTTGTTTCCTACTTGTTTTTTTTTTCGGAACCTAACATTGCTAGGGAAGCAAAAGGAGCCAAAGAGTGCATCGATCGCAGCTAAGTCAGAGGTTGGGTGACCTAACAAAGCACATGGTCAAGTTGGCGGTGAAGGTTGCAGAAACAGAGTGGGGTCAAGGAGCTTCCTTCCTCACATAGTTTGAAAAAGCCAAGACGTGCCAGTGAAGTTGCTCTCGCTCAGACATCTTGCCAGAGGACTTCGGGATTACAAGTCGAAGATAAGTGCAGAAGTTCTCAAGCGGCTTCTTAGGGGTCACACAGCTCTAGATCAACTACAAAGGGGCAACGAAGGCCCACTTCAAGAGGAATTTCTGAAACCTTATAGCATATTTTGCACATGCATGTCATCAGCATAGTATTGGGTTTAATTTACTATATTTTGAGTCCTCAATTTATAGGATTACATTTGTTTATAGTGATTAAAATTGATGCACTTCTGTTGCTAAAAATTGACTTAAGAAAACAAAGTTCCTTTGTTTAAAAAGAATAAAACTTGCAGAATCAAGTGACCACCACTTAAGGACAATTCTCACAAGTGCTCAGCTAGGGGCAAAAATCTTCGCATAGGCAACGACCAAAGGAATGAAGTGGGTTTTTAAGAATAAAGCAAGAAAAAGTCTTTCTGTTTGTATAAACACATTGCCTATGTTCTAAAAAGAGCCCATTGTTTCTCTCGGAGACCAAGTCGAACCAAAATTCCATATTCTCATCAAGATGTGCGGAAACCTCTTCGTCCCACAGAGGAAATCACTTAAAGGGCCACATTCAAGTTACTTTTAGGCCTTCAGGAGACAAATTGGTTCAAAGATCGATTAAGCCCATCTAAATGGCACCTTGCAAACCATTTTCATTGTTATTGCCCTTGTGGTTAGTAAGGGACAACGTTCGGTATAAGAATCACACGCTCATCTTCATCAATAAGGACGTCAGACAAGACAAAGAGGCAGAACACATCAATCCTCAACTTCCCATCAAAGAAGAAGAAAGGAAAAAGGGGCCTAAAAAAAGAAAGAGGTCGCAAAAAGAGAATAAAAAGAATTGCAATATAATGCGCTTGCACAGATTTTCAGGATGGTCAAAAAAAAAAAACAACAACAACAAGGGACGTTTTTTCAAGAAAATTGTTTTTAAGAAAAGGTTTTCAAAAATGAGTTTTCAAAAGGTTTTGGGTTTTTCTAAGGGTCGTGTTTCATCAACATATCCAGATTTGAGATGATAAATGGTCTTCTTTCTTATTCCTTCACTTGTAGAAAATTATCCATAGTTGTCCCCTTTGAGCCTTAAGAATTTTCTTTCGATTCAACCCTGATCAAGGATCACCCTCCACACTGGGGGGCAAAAAAGAAGAAGGATCGACCTCAAATGAACGGGTGTGCACTCAAAGGTTAAAGTGGGGCATTCCAACAGTAATGAGTTCAATTTATAAAGAAGCATTAAGTTCACTTCATCAAATTCAAATCAAAGTTCAAATCAAAAGTGAATCAAAAGCAAAAAGTTAAAAATTGAAAAGAAGAGCAAAAGGAAAAACGAAGAAGCTGAAAGCTGAAAAGGAAGATCAAGTTCGGTAGCATCCTTCACAACAGAGAAAGTGATCAGACCAAAATGTGACATGTTTTTATGGTCATTTTCCTATGTTTTTAGGAGATTTTGTGCTTAATTTTGGTTAATTATGTCTCAATTTCTTAATATCTGTGATTTTAGCTCTTGAAGACAAGAAAAGTGGAAAAGTACCATTTTTCCTACTTTTTGGAGCTATTTTGATGGAATTTTGACATAATGATTCAAGTGGAATTTTCATGAAGATTTTGGAGATTTTATTTTCGTGATTGAAGACTCTTTGAAGCTCATTTTATACTTGAGGAAGCCATGAAGATCAATGCTACAAGTTTCCAAGATGATTGAAGATCAAGGACATAAGTCAAGTGAAGAAAGATGCCACTTGCTGACGAGCTCTCCAGATGACCTGGGCGGCTACGTTGTTAGCCTGGGCGGCTACGTTGTTAGCCTGGGCGGCTAGGCATTTCATCTGGGCGCCCAGGGACAGTCGGGCTTGACAAATCCAGCACAAGTTGGTGTCTTCCTCTTGAAGTCTCTCCAATTGATTCCGATTTCAGCGACACTTTGGGAGAAAAATCATAACTTTCTCTACAGAGATCCAAATTGGATGATTCAAGATGCGTTGAAAATTTAACTCAAAGATCTACAACTTTGCAGAAGACTTCGAAGTCCAGTTTTGCCGTTAAGATGGTCTAAAATGCCCCTGAAGTTATCGGACTATTGCTGTCTTGGGCCAGATTTCGGGTTTCTTCTATTTTCAGCCCATCTAAGCTATTGGATTGCACTTGAAGACCAGGTAATCAGCTCAACACGTTTTTAAGAGTCCTAGGTCGGTTTTAACTCTAATTCTAACCCTAGGAGTCTCTTATAAATAGCTACCTTTAGTTGCAAAACCCTAAGCTAACAAAGCTAACTAAGACAAGAAGCTACCTAAGCCACATAGAGATATCGCATAAACCCTTTCTTTTCTTCTTATTTTCGCAGCAGCCGTAGTTAGATTGTCCTCCATGGGTTGTTCTCAATCCATGGAAGGCTAGTTTTCTTAATACTTCTATCCCTTGTTTGGAGATTTTAATCAATTGATATGGGGAGATTCTGCACTTATAATTTGGTATGATTTTCTCTTTTGAATAGCATATTAATTCCTGTTATAATGATTATGATTATGAATTTTATTGCTTTAGATGTACACTATTGTCGATAAGAAGATTAATCTATTGTTTTTATTGGGTTGAAACTTAATTGGTATGCCTAATAATTGATACAAATTGATTACCCTAATCAAGGAATCATGGAATTAATAAGTCTTATGGAAAACCGAGGCATAATAGTTTGGTTTGAAATAGGTTTGATTTTAATTTATTAAGCATGTGAGATTTATGAATGAACTTAATGTTTAATTCTTGTTTCTGAGGCGTAGTAGTACGGAAGCTTGAATAATAGGGTTTTTCTTTGTGCCTAACGGAGTGAGATTAACTAATTAGCATGTTAGAGAAACCTAGATCAATTATTCGATTGAGGTTATTGAATGAATCTTGTTTGATATTTTACCTCTATTTATAAAGTGGCGTAAAATAGATTCTTGACTAATTCAATAATTTGGTTGTACTAAATTTATCTCTCATATCGATGATCCATATCTCCTATTGATTAATTTCTACCAGCAATTGGATGGAAGTATGCTTTTTAATTAATTGTTTTCTAAATTATTTCCTTAGGTTTTCTAGTTAGTATTTTATTTTAAATCTCTTTTATAAATTTGCTTTAGTTTTAAATCCCTATTTTTCCTTAGTTGTTTTTAAAATATTTTTGGTTGCAAAGATATCCGTTTCACTCTCTCTTTGTGGAACGACCCCTACTTACCCTAGCTATCTAGTTAGTTTTTGTGGGGATTTATTTTGTGCTTCGCTGACGACCGATCACAATTTTGGAGAGAAGAAGAAACAACAAGGATTTTGAAGAGAAAGACACGCCAAAAACACCTAAGAATTTCTTTTCTTAATTTTTCTTTTATTTACTTTCTTTTTATTTTTGTTTGAATATTGAATTTGTTTCTAGTTTTGTTTTTCTTTAGGAATTGTATGCCAAATACGAGAAGTAGTGGTACAAAGGAATTAGAGTATAATTCTAACCTGAACGCCTCATCTTTTCGAAGAAGAAGGAGCTTTTGACTCGACAACAAGGGGATGAGACATCTTCACCTAGTTCTCAATCGAATTCTCCACGATCTACCACTTCTACATCCTCTTTGGACCTACAATCTCCACAAGAAGACATGGCTAACAACGAAGTTGCTAGAACTTTAAGGGAGCTTGCCGCCCCAGATGTTACAACTCAGAATCTAGCTATTCAATATCCAACTACTACTGAGAATTTTGAGATTAAATCTGGTTTCATTCAGATCCTACCAAAATTTCATGGTTTGTCTGGAGAGGATCCACATAGACATCTCATAGATTTTCAAGTAGCCTGTTCATTAACAAATATACAAGGTATTTCCGAGGAGCAATTCAAGCTAAGGACTTTTCCTTTCACTCTTATGGATCAAGCAAAGAATTGGTTGTACTTATTACCTAAAGGTTCAATCATTTCTTGGGCGACCCTTAAGAAGCTGTTTTTGGAGAGGTACTTTCGTGCTCACAGGGTATCTAGTATAAGGAAGGAAATATGTGGAATTAAGCAACGCTATGGAGAGACAATGCACGAGTATTGGGAACGATTCAAGTCATTGTGCGCGAGTTGCCCCAATCACCAAATTACGGAGCAGTTGCTAATTCAATATTTCTTTGAAGGATTACTACCTCTTGATAGATCTTCTTTAGATTCATCAAGTGGAGGAGCTTTCATTGATAAAACACCCTCAGAAGCTTGTACATTAGTAGAGAAATTGGCTACAAACACTCAACAGTTTGGAACTCGAAAGGATTATGCACCAAGGGAAAGCAATGTGAGGAGAGTTAATGCAGTTTCCACCGATTGGAGCGAGCTTAATCAACACCTAAAAGGAATGACTCAACAAATTTCTATGCTCAATGAATTAGTTACATCAACTTTTTCAAATGTGTCTAGACTTTGTGGGATTTGCTCACAAGGTCATTACACCGATAAATGCCCTAGCTTGAGTGAAGACAATCCAAGAGAAGTTAATGCCATGGGAATGCAAGGATTTCAAAGAAAGCAAGATCAATTTTCAAACACTTACAGTTCAAATTGGCGATATGGTAACGAAGGTAATTTCCAAGGTAGACCAAATGATTTTCAAAGGCCTATTTATCAACCATCTTCACAAGTTTTAGAGATACAAAGCATGAAGGAGACTATGGAGATGATGATGAAGCAAATGAGTCAATTGGCAAGTGATATGTGTGAGCTTAAATCACAAAGTCAAAGTAGGATTCCATCCCAACCCAAGACTCTTCCCAAGGAGAATGTCAATGCAATCACTTTGAGGAGTGGAAAGGAATTGGAGGAGCCCTATTCGACTCAACGAACCTTTGAAGGAGAAACAAGCAATGCCAAGGAGGATTTGCAAGCGCATGAGAAAGAGATCAAGCTTGAAAAGGACGAGCCTATCATTGTTGAAAATATCAAGGATGATGATAAAGATCAAGATCCTATTGTCAAGACTAAATTGGATTCACAAGTACAAGCACCTTTTCCAACAAGATTGACGAATTCAAAGAAATAAGATGAAGATCAAGACATTTTGGACATCTCTCGAAAGGTTGAGATCAACATCCCACTTCTAGATGCAATTCAACAAATGCCTAATTGTGCAAGGTTCCTCAAACAACTTTGTACAAACAAGAAGAGGTTGCAAGGTAAGGTAAGTGTTGGAGCTTATGTTTCTGACATACTTCGAAAGAATTTACCCCCTAAGTGCAAGGATCCAGTAAGGAAACAATTGGTTAAGATAGGAGTAAGGGAAGAATTTTCAAAGATAGATGAGAAAATTACCAAGGGAAGACAAAAGATTCAAGACATTCGTCAACGCAAGGACGAGAGTTTCCACCAATATTGGAAGAGATTCAAGAAGTTGTGTGAAGAATACCCTCAACATGGCTTTGAGATTGGACTTTTGATCCAATATTTTTATAATGGATTAGGAGTCGATGACCAATTGCTTGTCGATAGTATTAATCATACACCCTTGTGTGATCAAACCCCTGGTGATGCTTATTTGGCCTTAGAAGCTTTGGCTCAAGCAATTGAACCACCAAGCTCAAGGAAGGAACTTGACAAGACCAAGATTGGAGTGAACAAGCAAGAAATCAGAGCAAGCACAAATCGGAATTTCCCCATGGAAAAATCAATGCCCTCTACTTCCTTGTTTGCCAAAGAAGAAGCTTATGCTAGACACATGGTGAGGACAATTCTACAAAGTGAACTCATGAAGCAAATCACCATGGATCACATTCTTTTACTCCAAGACATTGAGAAGTTACATGAAGAAGCAAAGGAAGATCGATCAAGGATGCTCAAGAACGAGAAAGCTACACGAGAATCCCTTGACATCTTAGACACGACTCTCAAGACTATTATTGAACTCTTGAAGGAAAATAATGGATTTTCCTCCATATTCAATGAGTGACCCTTGAGAAAATCTAGCCAAAGACATTAGACAAAGGCGCTATTTGGGATGCAACTCAAAAACTAACATCTATCCCTTTTATTTTCTTTTTATAGTTAGAACATTTTTACTTTTCAATTTTCTATTTTTTTATAGGTTCAATTTTTTTTTGAGGAACATGAAGCAAATGGAATTGAGCAAAGGAAACAACTAAGAAGAGCATGGAGTTTATGTTTGGAGAAATAGAGAAGCTTTCCTAAACTCATCTCTATTTATTTCAATTTCATATGTTTTGGTTGAGAATTAATTTTGCTATGAAATTGATTGCATATTCCTTGAATTGAATTTGTTTGTCATGCATATGTTATTGCACATCTATTTTGCATATTCATATACATAGAATCTTAAATGATAAAGAGCTAAAGGGTTTCAAGAGATGATTTTGGATATGAAGACACAAGTGTTCATGAATTTGGATATTTGATTGATTGAGAATTGAAGAGAAATTGTATTTGAATTGATTGAATCAAGTTAAGTTGGAGAAGAATTTTTGAAGCAAGAAAATGGGAAAACAGCCAAGAGAGGTAGCCTTGATTGCCTCTGGGTACCCAGAAGAAATGCCCAGCCACCCAGTTTCAATCGAAAGCCACCTAGGTTGCAGCCCCAGATGCTCCAGAATCTCAATTTGACAGCACATGGTCGCCCAGTTTTTGTGACTAGCCGCCCATGTCCTTTCCAGTCGACCCAAAACAGTAACTTACCACCCATCACCATAAAAATACACCCACCACTCATTTTTACCACCCACCTTCAATTTTCTCTCAACCATCTTCATCCCAAACACTCTAAAAACTATACCCCATACCACCAAATTCACAAATCACTTACTTTTAACTTTCAATTTCATTACTTTCTTTCACCAATTCCATATTATTTCTTTTATCTTTTTGCCACCTAAAAACATTTTCCCATTAGATTTTCCAACAAATTTCCCACCTTAATTCATCAAATTTCAAATTTTCAAGGTTGTGGGTAGTTGAAGATCTTATTGGTTTTGTGTTTGAAGTTGATAGAAAGAGGGAAAAGGAAGTATTTTGGAGTAAGTTGGATAGTATTAGAGCTTTGGAACAAGTTGATTTGGATTTGAGGATTTGAATTTTTCTACCCATCTTCAAGAATACTTAGTATCCACCAAGTGTTCGAGAAAATGCTTACAAGGAGAAAATCAAAGGCTTCATCTTCACGTGCTCAACCACAAGAAGAGGAACCCATTCCAAAACAATTTCAACCTATGCCCCCACCTATGTTTGTCGATGAGGATTGCCAAAAGTGGTATGAATCAAAGTGCAACAATGCTATCATAGTGGAGAAGGTTTTGTCGCCCCACATTGATCAAATTTTTGGCATTAGTCAATTGTTTGCTAATATGGGATGTGCTAATCTTTTGGCATTGGAAGGGAATTACTACCCCGAATTGGTTAAGCAATTTTATGCTAATATGAACAAGGACCAAGAAGGCAATGATTACACTATTACCACCATGGTAAAGGGTAAGTTCATTGTAATTAATGAGGATTATTTGTGTAGATTGCTTGGGGTTAGGAATGATAGAGTGATGTTCTACTTCACCAATATCAATGGCGAGCAAATGACTTCCACCAAGGTGAGATGGAGACGAGATGATGCTCTTAGAAGGTTTGATATTCCTTTTGGTATGGATAGTCATGGTGTTTTAGAAGTTAAGACCAAGTATATGGAACCTAGAGATAGACTTGTTTGTTACATGCTTCCCGTAATGTTATCCCTAGGGGAAGTAATCATCATAAGTTTACAGTTGAAGATCTCTATGTTGCCGACAAGATTTGTCATGGTTTAGGAGAATGTGAAGGAATTCCAATAACTAAATTGTTACTTCAACAAATTTGGGAAATGATTAAATCGGGTTATAAAGAGAAAGCTTTTGTATTTCCTATTTTGATTAGCAAAATCTTAATTCAAGAGTGTTGATGTTAATGGGGAATCAAGCTTGGATAATGAAGATAATGCTCTTGATTGGGATTGCTTGAAAAGCATGTGTATCAAAAAAGGAAGAAATCCTAATGGTGAGTGATACGAATCTAGTTGTATTAGATTCAAATCCACCCTTTGAATATCCACCAAAGTCGACTTGAACTTCTTCAACTCCTAGACTTGTATGTCGATGACCTTCACAAAGCTATCCCTCCACTTTCGTCGACCTTAAGCACTCAATTAGACCTGCAATTGAATTCTCAAGATCACAAGATTCACAAACAACTAAGTTATCTCAACCTAATTGCTTGCTAGGACTCTACAAGATGAAGAACCCTAAGTTTGCTCAAACTAGAACAATGAAGCCAAAGAAATCGATATGGGTATAAACCTCTCAACTTTTATTGATTAACTTGACTTATGTTTACAAGAGATAAAAGAGCCCTTATATAGGGGAGGGGTTGGCGCATAACCTACTCCAAACCCAAATCCTAATCCTATAAGGGGCGGCATAATTAAAAGGAACGAACAAGGAAATAGCCTACTCCTTGTCCTACTAGGAAAAGTAAATAACATTACATAATTAAACAAGGATTGGACTTAGTCAAACAAGGCCCAACCCAATGTCTTCTAGACTAAATAAATAACTAATCTAAGATAGAATAAAAGCCCCAATAGCCGAATTACACAATGCTAAGCCTAATGCTCATCGATGGATAACATGGTACACACCATGGAATCGTCTGGAATATTCCTTGGTGTGTGGTCTTCAAATCGACCCAATGAGTCTTCAATGGTCTTCTATCCTTCAAGATGAGATCTTATAAAGCCCACCAAAGCTTCCTTAAACCTTTTAGCCCGAGCCCTTGTTATTGGACCCAACGGTATAGTTAAAGGATTGATACGAATCTAGTTGTAATTGGTCCAAATCCACCTTAGAGACCCGCCTAAGATCAGCTTGAATTTCTTCAACTCCTAGACTAGTATGTCGACAATCTTCACTTGATAAATCTTCCTTCGTTCGTCGGCCTTAGACCTCCAAGTCGACCTGCACTTGAACACCTAAGATCACAAGATTCACAAACAACCAAGCAATCACAACTTAATTGTTTGCTAGGACTCTACAAGATTGAAGAACCCTAAGTTTGCTCAAACTAGAACAATGAAG
>AWWV01011859.1:0-72100 GCA_001974805.1 Corchorus capsularis | reverse complement strand
GATTCCAAGGTGTTTACCTTACTTGAAATCGATGAGCATTAGTCTTTGGCATTGTGTAATTCGGCTACATGGGCCTTTATTCTATCCTAGATTAGTTATTTATTTAGTTTAGAAGACATTGGGTTGGGCCTTGTTTGACTAAGTCCAATCCTTGCTTAATTATGTAATGTTATTTACTTTTCCTAGTAGGACAAGGAGTAGGCTATTTCCTTGTTCCTTCCTTTATGTAATGTTTTCCTTTTAGTTTTAGGAGAAGGGTTATGCGTCCCCTACTAGTATATAAAGGGACCAACCCCCTCTTGTAAAGAGAAGTTAAGTTAATCAATAAAGTTGAGAGGTTTATACCCACATCGATTTCTTTGGCTTCATTGTTCTAGTTTGAGCAAACTTAGGGTTCTTCAATCTTGTAGAGTCCTAGCAAACAATTACGTTGTGATTGCTTGGTTGTTTGTGAAACTTGTGATCTTAGGTGTTCAAGTGCAGGTCGACTTGGAGGTCTAAGGCCGACGAACGAAGGAAGATTTATCAAGTGAAGATTGTCGACATACACACCTAGAAGTTTGGTGATTCAAGTTGATCTTAGGCGGGTCTCTAAGGTGGATTTGGACCAATTACAACTAGATTCGTATCAGGATGATACGCCAAGGTCTTATCATGGTCTTGAAGAGCACAATTGAGATCATGGAGAGGATGAGCATGGGCGGCAAGGCAGCAAGGACAAGCTTGAAGATCATGGAGATTGCGCACAACTTGTTCCAAGCACCAAGGAGATGCCAAAGATGCCATTTGATCCATTGAAGATGCCTTTAGGTCCGATGACAAGAGCAAGAGCTAAAAGATTCAAGGAATCACTCATGGGCCTTGATCGAGTTCACCTTGAAGATATGAAGTTCCTTGAAGATCAATTGAAGACATTTGGAAATGATTTGAGCAAGGAATAACCATCCAAAGTGAAGCTCATTACCTTGCTTGAAACCTAAAAAAATGCAGAACAACATCGGCCCAGATGTTGTCAACTTCTGCCCAGAAGTTGGCCTATTGAAAAGAGAACAAGAATTTCAGGACAATTTCGGCCCAGAACCTGTTGCGGGAAAAACCTTATTTTTAAGTTTGTTTTCTTTTCCTAGTTGGACTTTGATTTGGCTATTTCCATGTCCTTTCTTTATGTAAACCCTTTTAGGATTAGGATGAGGGGCGTCCCCTATGCCTACATAAAGGGACTAGCCCCCTCTTGTAAACACAAGTTAAGTTAAGTTGATAAATAAAGTTGAGGTTTATTCACCCAATTGATTATCTTAGCTTCATTGTTCTAGTTTGAGCATACTTAGGGTTCTTCAATCTTGTAGAGTCCTAGCAAACAATTAGGTTGTGATTACTTGGTTGTTTGTGAATCTTGTGATCTTAAGTTAACAATTGTAGGTCTAATTGAAGACTTAAGGCTGACGAAAGAAGAGGATTGCTTAAGTGAAGGTTGTCGACATACCCATCTAGAAGTTGAAGAAGTTCAAGTTGATCATTGGCGGGTCTCAAGGATAGATTTGAATCTAAAACCACAAGATTCGTATCAGTGTTCCTATGAAAGCAGTATTCAGTGGTCAGAATTATTATCTATGGTCAGTGAAGATGAAGACTTATCTGCATGTCCTTGAAATGGTTGACACAGGTAGAGATCCTACACCACTCAAAGGAAATCCAACACTTGCTCAAATGAAGCTTCTTGGAGAGCAAGTTGGAAAAAAATACAAAGCTCTCTCATATATACAAAATAGTGTCTCTGAGGCTATTTTCACAAGGATTTTAACCTGTGAAACTCCTAAAGAAGCATGGGATATGATCAAGGAAGAATTTCAAGGATCAGATAAGTCAAGACAGCAATAGTTGGTGACCTGGAGAAGACAATTTGAAGTTATCAGAATGATGGAAGATCAAACTATAAAGCAATATGTTGACAAGATTATTCGTCTCGTTAATCAAATTAAGATCCTTGGTGATAATGATTTTACCTGATCGGTCGTCAGCAATCATAAAAATAATCCCAACAATTACTAACTACAAATAGCTAGAGCAAGTAGGGGTCGATCCCACAGAGAGATAGGTTATTATTCTTTTTCTTATTAAAAACAAAATAAATAACGAGAATTTGGAAGTAGAATTGTATTAAATCTAACAAATAAGTAAAATTAACTAAGAAAACAATCAAGAAAATTAAAGAAAACAATTAATTAAAAAGGAGAGAATAAATTGAGAAAACAATTAAAGAAAACCCTCAAACATAGAATTAATCTCCCTCTTGACATAAATAACATGGATCATTGATATCTAAAGATTATGAAAACGTTGAATAGCTTGCTTGGAATTTAATCCTAAATTACCTAAATTAGATAAAGCTCTTGATCCAGTTGTGAATTATCCCTTTTATTCTTTAAACAATTACCTCTTGATCCAGTGTGATAATTACTCATGAATAAAGCATTAAGAACTAGTAATTTACAAGCACAACAAGCAATTACTCACCCATTGATTCTTATCTCCCTTAGAAGGAAGATCCTTCACCTCCAATTGCTACCACACAATTAAATCCGAAGATCCTTCAAGATTTAATTTAGCTAATGCAAACTCAATTATCATGATAGTGTCGACTGCAATCAATCAAACAAGTTAACATAGAATTCATGCAGAGATTTAAGAAATACCCAAAACAATTTTCATAGATAAGCACAAAATCTCACCATGATATAAGTCAAGAGATCAATTAAATTCTACATTGGAGAAAAGAAAAGGATTACTCACTCATGAATTGAGTGAACATCCACAAATAAGAAGAAAACTTATCTACGGATGGAGAAGAAGAGGGGGGCGGCGGCTCCAAGAGTTTCTCCTCCAATGGTGGTTATTTATAGGAGAAAAATAACCTAAAGACTCCTATTAAACTTAGGATAGGACTTTAGGACGTTCTAGGGGCTGACTTGGTCTCCAAGTTGGCTTAAAAGTCTTCCTAGGGTTAAAATCCAAGTGAAAGTAGGATCCTGAAATTTCCAGAAATCGCACAGCAACTTCGACATCCGTTTTGGGCTTGAAAACGGCAGAACTGGGCTTTGTAATTCAAAGGGAAGTTGTAGATCTCGGAGTCAGCTTTCCAGCGGCTACTCATGGGCCTAAAATGGACATCTGAGCAGAAAGTTATGGTCTTTTGACCGAGACTGCGCTGAATCCTAATCCAAATAGGACTAGTATCGGGATTGTTGCGGAAATTGGATATTCTCTTGGGCTTGTGTGGCACAAACTGGGATTTTAACTCCAATTGTGGACTTATATAGGTTGAGTATTATCCCATATAAAATATCCAAAATTCCAAAGCTTCCGGGCTTCTTCAGGGCTTGTCTTCAATCCTTTGCAATAAAAGTTCCAATCTTCAATTCTTGCTCCTTGAAATAATTCTTCAATAATCTTCAAATCTTCAAATTGTCTTCAAGAAATCTTCAAACACGAACTTTGCATCTTCAAATCTATACTCAAAATTACTTTACTCATATATATGTAAAAAGTCATCAAAATAGCTCGAAAAGTAGTGAAAATTAACAAATTCCCAATTTCACATGTCATAAAGACTCAAAACACAAATATCATCAAAATAAGATAAATTAGAGCATAAATAGCCCCAAAAATATAGTAAAATAGCCATAAAAATAGGGTTGTTTTTGGCTCGATCATAATTTCCCCCACACTTGAACTTTGCTACTCCCTTAGCAAATTAATGTGTATGTTAATCAAAAATTAATTTTTCAAAAGATCAATTTGACTTCACACATATATCAAAGAATCAATTTAATCATGAAATCAAAATAGCAGAGAACAATAACAATACTTAATCCAAAGATCAATTAATAACAAGCATCATCATTCTTAAGTAGCCATAATCAAAGTAGCTCTAATCACTTACCATCCATCACATTCCACAACTACTTCTTCCTATAGGCTTGCATCTTCATCTATCACTCCATTACTCAAAAAATTACAATGTTATAAATACAAATCAAGGGTCATTGTGGGTTATAATAGTGTTCAAAGGTAATTGATTTTAGAAAATTTAGGTTACTAACCTCTGAAGTGTTCCTGTTTAGGGGTTACTAACGCCCTTTATTATTTTGAGGCTACTAGCACTCTAGAAGGACTCCTTCAATTTAATTTTTCAGAGGGACAATATTTCTGCTGATCCATACCTCTTATCCTCTTCCCAAGGGTTACTAACTCCTTTTATTTAAAGAGAAGAGTGACAACAATGGATTTTTTTTTTCTTTTTTATTAGCAGAAATACCTCTTCTCCTCTTACATGAAATCACTTCTTTTTTTAAAACAATTTTTTAAATTACCCTTTATATAGATAGTCCCCCACACTTATTCTTGACATATTCATAACATACTTTCTTAATTGTAATTTCAATCAAGATTCAACACAAGTTCTAGAAATAGATAGTCATAAAAGCAATAAATGAATAAGATCATATCACAGACTCCAATTATACCTAATTCTAAGAAATCAAACAACATGCTATAAATCAATCAATGAATAAAGCATTATTAAAAATTCTAAGTATTCATCAATCATAATTAAAAGAATAACTCAATATATGCATAAAAATCAAAAAGTTTGAAAATTTCCGAAATTTTGTCTTCCAAAATCAATTTTTCCAAAAACTTTTTAAAAAACTGGGGAAATAAAGATCAATCCATAAACAATCCAAATCCTATCCTAGGTTCTCATGCGAACACAAACTATCATATGACTCGATTATCAAGTATCAACCCTATCAAGTATTCACCATATATTCATCATTATATTCATCCCCCCACACTTAAAATTTACATTGTCCTCAATGTAAAAATAATCAAGAAATTAATTCATGCTAAGGTAGCTTACCAAAAATAAAGAGATAAAGTTCAAGAAGCATACCTGGATAACTTGAAAAGAGGGGAAGAGAAGTGCCTTTATATAGTGATCAAATCCTAATTCTAAGAGGTTTTAGTTAGAGTAAAAAGTAAGAGACATACCTTGTTTAGGAACACATTACCTTTTTGAAAAAGGATTGCTATAGGAAAGCAATTAGGAACTCAATTTCCTAGTCAAAATAGGAAATTAAAATCCTAATGTACTTTGGCGCGGAATGGCGCGGCACTTTTCCTTGCATGGCTCGGACTTGGTGCGGAAACTCCTAAGTTGACCGGGACATGGACGGGTATAGCGTAGAGCAAGGCTGAGCGGGGCCTAGCAGTGGCGTGGATTGGTGCGCACAGGGCTCGGGCTGGAGCGGACTGCGGCCTGCCTCATGCGGGTGCTGTCTTGGTCTGGCCTGGCCTTGGTGCGGTAATGGTCAAAGTACGGCCTGGTGACTTGCACAGCATGGCACGGTGATGTCGAGCTAGGGCACGGGATATGCCTGGTGGCCTAGACTGGTGCTCGGATAAGTGGTGGCGCTGTCCGGCAGTGGCTTGACAATAGCTAGGCTATGCGCGACATGACTCAGTAGTGCCTTGGGTATGGCTCGGTACTTGGCGCGGCATGGCTAGGTGGAGTCCGAGCTTGGGTACGGGTCATGGCCTGGGGGCCTGGTCATGGTCGAGTGCTGGCCGGGCTAGGGCTAGGCTCATATGCGGCCTGGCTCGGTAATAGCCGAGCAGTGGCTTGGAGGAGTTCGGAGCATGGCCTAATGATGGCGCAGCAATGCCGAGCCATGGCCGGCCATGCTTGCTAACTAGCATGGTGCGGACCAAGCAACAACCGGCCATTATAGTGGTAATGGCATATTTGTTTGTCACTTCTTACTCCTTGAATAAATTTTCTTCAATTTAATGAAGAAAATTCATAAAACCTAAAAATTAAAAAAATTAAAATTGAAAATTAAAATAAAAATTGGGTTGCCTCCCAACAAGCGCTTGTTTAAAGTCATTAGCTTGACTTCCCTTCATCTCCCTTTAGGGTGAATTAAACCACAATTTTGTTGAGGGCAACTCCATGAATAGCTAGGAATGACAATGCCATCTTTGTTGCCGTGTGATACAAATCTAGTTGTAAATCGGTCCAAATCCACCTTAGAGACCCGCCTAAGATCAACTTGAATCACCAAACTTCTAGATGAGTATGTCGACAATCTTCACTTGATAAATCTTCCTTCGTTCGTCGGCTTTAGACCCCCAAGTCGACCTGCACTTGAACACCTAAGATCACAAGATTCACAAACAATTAAGCAATCACAACCTAATTGTTTGCTAGGACTCTACAAGATTGAAGAACCCTAAGTTTGCTCAAACTGGAACAAAGAAGCTAAGATAATCAATTTGGGAAAATAATCCTCAACTTTATTAATCAACTCAGCTTATGTTTTCAAGAGATAAAAGAGCCCTTATATAGGGGAGGGGTTGGCGCATAACCTACGCCAATCCCTATAAGGGGCGGCAATACATAAAGGAAGGAACAAGGAAATAGCCTACTCCTTGTCCTACTAGGAAAAGTAAATAACATTACATAATTAAGCAAGGATTGGACTTAGTCAAACAAGGCCCAACCCAATGTCTTCTAGACTAAATAAATAACTAATCTAAGATAGAATAAAGGCCCATGAAGCCGAATTACACAATGTCAAAGCCTAATGCTCATCGATTTCAAGTAAGGTAAACAACTTGGAATCGATGGGAATATTCTTGGTGATGTCGACTTCAATACTCTCCAAATGATCTTCAATGGACTCTAAACCTCCAAGATGAGATCTTACAAAACCCAATAAAGCTTCCTTGAACCTTTTAGCCCGAGCCCTAGTCATTGGACCTTGCGGAATAGCTAATGGGTCGAATGGCCGGTTGTGGCCGGATGGTCCGTGCATTGGCCCGTGCGATGGCCGATTGTGGCCGGATGGCTCGTGCGATGGCCCGTGCGATGTCCCATGCATTGGCCGGTCATGGCCGGTTGCTCCATGCGATGGTGGCCGGTCCTCAACTCCTTGCTCCGCCAAGCTTGTCTTCAATCCAGGATCATCCGTGGCATCTTCTTGAATCTCCAAGACATCTCCAAGTTTATCCAAGACATGATCTCTAATGGCTCCATTGTGCTCTTCTAAGCCATGATAAGCCCTTGGCGCATCACCGTGAGTGGTTGATGCAATGGGTGCTTGTGGCATTGACTAGCATCGCTCCTTTCTAGCTTTTGGAAAGTGTCCTCGTGTTGGCAAATCTTCTTATCTTTAAAAAAGAATTGATCCATGGGTTGCCAATCTTCAGATTTGATCTCTCCAATGCATCTATATTCAAGAAACATGTTAATTCCCAAGAAATTGTGATGTCCATGTTCCAAAAGTTGGGTATCAACAATATCTTGCACATTTGTGTCGTTTAGCTCAGGATGTCCAAGTTGCTCATCATCTGGTGGCTCTTCCTTGTGTTCTACGAATCTTGGAAAAGAAGGTGGAGGGATATCCATCTTGATATCTTCTTTCGTTGCTTCTGATTCCTCGTGCACAATCTTGGAGACCTCTTTTAGTAGAACAGAAACATCGACCATGTTTGGCTCATCTTCTTCATCATTGAAGAGAAATTGAAAGGAATCTTGGAAATTAAGTTCATATGGATTATTAATTGTTTTGCTTGATACCCCTTTAACTTCCTTCACAATTGGCCCTTGATGTCTTTGTGTAGTCTCTACCAAATCAACTGGCTTCCATTGTTCCTTGGGAACTTCTTGAATTGCAGCAATTAAAGGAATATGTACCTCCCTCTTTTGAAGTGAATCAGATTGGCTTTCTTCATTGCATGTCTTCCTTTGTGGCGCAAATCTTTGAGGAAACGGTGGTGGACATTGAATGGCCTCCATCTCTTTCATCCATCCAGATTTTGATTGAAGTCGAGAAGCTTTTGTTGATGAAATAGATTGATCCTCCTTGCTTTCGGCTGGAATTTCCTCATCTTTTGGCAGATTGTCATTGATTACAGCAATTCGTGGTGGCACATCAGGGAAAATAGGTACTGAAGGTAGTGATATTGCAGGTGGAGATGGAATATCAGGTAATTCCATCCCTTGTTGAGTTACTTCAATCGAATTGATTTCATAGCTTTGAGTCGATTGCAAGGGTGGTCGAATGAATTGAGGCTCCCCTTGCATACTCAAAAACTGTGTGAACATCTTGGTCATCGTCTCTTGTTGATTCACCATTTGATTCGAAACCAATTGCTGAACTAAATTGGTTAAGGAAGTAATGGCTGAATTAACTTGATCTTGTTGATTTGCCAATTATGAGACTACGTCATTTAGATGCTTTATATCGTCTTTCACCTCACCCAAAGATTCCTGCTCTGACTGCTTTGAGTGTTCATCCCTCGTGCTGAATTGGTAGATGTTCTCGGCCATGGTGTTCAACAATCTTCTGGCTTCTTCAGGAGTTTTGAGTGTTAGACTTCCTCCACTGGCAGCATCAACACAGGTTCGATCTTCATAGAGGAGTCCATCATAAAAATTCTGAATCAACAGTGCTTCACTTAGGTTGTGGTAAGGGCAGCTCGTGCAGATTTTGTTGTACCTCTCCCAGTATTGGTGCCACTTCTCGTCAGATAGTTGTTGACAAGTAGTGATTCTCTTTCTGACAGATGCACGCTTTGCTTCAGGAAAGTACTTGTTCAAAAATACTGTCTCCATCTCCTTCCAAGATTTTATGGACTTTGGTGGCAGACTTAAGAACCAATCTCTTGCTTTTCCTTCTAATGTTGAAGGAAAAGTTCGAAGCTTTGCGTCTTCTTCAGGCATCCCAACACTTGATAAAGAAACTCTATAGATGCTCATGAGGGTTCTCATAAGATTCTCCTTGAAAACTCGGCAACATACGGATCACTCCTGGTTTCAATTTGTAAGACATATCCAAAGTTGGATAGTCAATACAGAGGGGCGGCAATTCACAGTTGAAATTCAGCTCTCGTAACGTACGTGATTGCTCCATTGGATCTTTTCTGCAAAACAAAGATGATCAAGCGCAAATCTAATCTAATAGTAAAATAAAAGAAAAAGAAAATTAAACACAATCTCCCCGGCAACGGCGCCAAAATTTATGATCGGTCGTCAGCAAATCATAAAAATAATTCCAACAATTACTAACTATAAATAGCTAGGGCAAGTAGGGGTCAATCCCACAGAGAGATAGGTTATTATTCTTTTTCTTATTAAAAACAAAATAAATAAAGAGAGTCTTTGGAAATATAATTGAACTAAATCCAGCAAACAAGTAAAATTAACTAAGAAAACAATCAAGGAAATTAAAGAAAACAATTAATCAAAAAGCAGTGAATAGATTGAGAAAGCAATTAAAGAAAACCCTCCAACATAGAATTAATCTCCCTCTTGACATAAATAACATGGATCATTGATATCTAAAGATTATGAAAACTTTGGATAGCTTGTTGGAATTAAATCATAAATTACCTTAATTAGATAAGATTTCCCTTCCAGGCTTAAATTATCCCTATCATTCTTTTAGCAATTAATTTCCCTTCTGGGCTTAAGAACCACTAAAGAACAAAGCATTAAGAACTAGTAATTTATAAACAAGCACAACAAACAATTTCTTGCCCATTGATTCTTATCTCTCTTGGAAGGAATTTCCATTCTCCTCCAATTGCTACAAACGATTAAATCCGAATTTCCATCCTAGATTTAATCTAGCTAATGTTAACTTAATTTATTAAGATAGTGTCGACTCCAATCAATCAAAACAAGCAACATAGAATTAAAACAGAGATCTAAGAAATACCCTAAACAATTTTCATATATAAGCACAAAATCTCACTATGATATAAGTCAAGAGATCAATTAAATTCTACATTGGAGAAAAGAAAAGGATTACTGATCGAGCTCAAATTATGCATGTTTTTATAGCTATTTTTCTATACTTTTTACTACTTTTATATGTGTTTTTACCCTATTTTGCTAGCATTTGTGTTTTTAGGTCTTGAAGACAAGAAAAGTGAAAACTTATTGTTTTTCACTCTTTTTGGAGCTAATTTAGTGACTTTTTACTCAACTATGGATTTAGTCATTTGGAATGAAGATTTGAAGATGCGAAGTTCGTGATTGAAGATATTTTGAAGATTTGAAGACAATTGAAGAATTAATTCAAGAAGTAAAAATTGAAGATTTGGAGCTTATTTGCAAAGGATTGAAGCCAAGTCCAGAAGAAGCCCTGAAGTTGAGGATTTTTGGATTATTTATATGGGAATATACTCAGCCCATATAAACATATAATTGGAGTTAAAATCCCAATTTGTAGGCCTAATATCCAAAAGAATATCCAAATCCCGCAATAATCCCGCAGATTTGCGATATAAGCCCGATTTCAGCGCAGTCTTCGTAGAAAGGCCATAACTTTCTGCTCAGATGTCCGTTTTAAGCCCATGAGTAGTCGTTGGAAAGCTAACACCGAGCTCTACAACTTTATTTTGAAGTGCAAAGCCCAGATCTGCCATCTTCAAGCCCGAATATCAAGTCGAAGTTTCTGCCAGATTCTAGAAAATTCCAGAATCCTCTTTTGACTTGGATTCTACTCTAGGATGACACTTAATCCAACTTGGAGTCTAAGTCAGCCTCTAAACCGTCCTACCCTTATCCTCCACTATAAATAGCCACCTCATGTATCACAAATCATACATACACAATTAATCTCTCATATAGTTTATTCTCTTTTTCTACCTTTCTTTAGTTTTTAGGTTTTCTCTAGTTCTAGAAGAGGGAGAAGTCGACACCCTCTCTAGTCATAGAGGGGTGCGACGTCCCTAGGTTTTCAAGGGGGAGAAATCGTTCCTCCTTTGTTCTATAAGTATTCTTATGCCTCTCATGGATTTTCCTAAGTCCATGAGTAGCTAAATCCTTAATACTTTTAATCCTTTGGTGAATTCAATCAATTGATTATGCTGAGATTTCTATACTTATAATTTTGTGTTAAGTTCTTAATGATAGTAGTCAAAACCCTGTTTTATTTTATGATTCTAAATCTTATTTGAGTTATGAGGCCACTAACGATGTAAGTGGAAGATCTATGGCTAGATCAAGCTTAGAATTGACCACTCAAGTTTGATTGTTTGTAGCGAATCGGGTTTGTTTGATTGCAGCCTGATGGGTGTTTGTCTATCGGAGGGCGAGAAATTTCTCTTCGTATGGTTCTACTTTGTAGGCATGTGTGTAAAATTAACTGTTCTTAATGTTTTCTTCTCAAGTGATCTTTAAGCCTTGAGAAAGTAATCGATCGCTGAAGGAATAAAAGGGATAACTGCAGCTTTGATCTGCCTCTTATCTAAAATACATGTTGGGAAACCTATATCAGTTGTCAGTCAAGAATAAGATGCTTAATTGACCTTTTAAGTCGATGATCCATAGTTAATCTGATTGAATCATACCATCGGAGAAGAAGTATGCTTTATAATTATTGTTTGCTTTATTAATCTGTTTTAGATTTAGATTTAGATTTAATTTGCTTTGCTTTGATTTTTAGTTTAATTGTTTTCTTTATAATTGATTTACACAATCCCCTGTTTTCTAATTGATTTTTGGAAAAGATTTTTCTTTATTCTCTATCGTTCATCACATAACCCTTCTCTGTGGGATTCGACCCCTACTTGCCCTAGCTATTCTAGTTAGTTATTGTGGGGATTATTTTTATGGTCATAGACGACACGATCAATTACTCACTCATGAATTGAGTGAGCATCCACAAATAAGAAGAAGAAAACTTATCTATGGATGAAGAAGAAGAGGGGGACGGCGGCTCCTAGGCTATCTCCTCCAAATCTTCAAGCAAATCTACAATATTTTCTTATAGGAATAGAATACATAAAAACCTAGACCTAAGGTGGCTATTTATAGAGGAAAATAACCTAAAGACTCCTATTAGACTTAGGATAGGACTCTAGGACGTTCTAGGGGCTGACTTGGTCTCCAAGTTGGCTTAAAAGTCTTCCTAGGGTCAAAATCCAAGTGAAAGTAGGATCCTGAAATTTCCAGAAATCGCACAGCAACTTCGACATCAGTTTTGGGCTCGAAAACGGCAGAACTGGGCTTTGGACTTCAAAGAAAAGTTGTAGATCTCGGAGTTAGCTTTCCAACGGCTTCTCATGGGCCTAAAACGGACATCTGAGCAGAAAGTTATGGCCTCTTTACCGAGACTACGCTAAATCCTAATCCAAGTAGGACTAGTATCGGGATTGTCCGGAATTTGGATATTTCCTTGGATATAAGGAGCACAAATTGAGATTTTAACTCCAATTGTGGGCTTATATGGGTTGAGTATTATCCCATATAAAATATCCAAAATTCCAAAGCTTCCGGCTTCTTCAGGGCTTGTCTTCAATCCTTCGCAATTAAATCTCCAAATCTTCAATTCTTGCTCCTTGAAATAATTCTTCAATGATCTTCAAGTCTTCAAATTGTCTTCAAGAAATATTCAAACACAAACTTCGAATATCCAAATCTATACTCAAAATTACTTTACTCATATCTGGGTAAAAAGTCATCAAAATAGCTCCAAAAGTAGTGAAAATTAACAAATTTCCAATTTCACATCTCTTAAAGACTCAAAACACAAATATCATCAAAATAAGGCAAATTAGAGCATAAATAGACCAAAAAACATAGTAAAATATCCATAAAAATAGGGTTGTTTTTGGCTCGATCACTTTGTCACCCACTTATCTTTTTAAAACAATAATTGAACGACCATCACCAGTTCGCCATCAATCCCTGTTGCAAAAGCTCACGCCCTTTAAGAATGCTCCGCCAAGTAAAAGAGGGACGCCACCCCTCCTTAGCTTGTAAGAACGAACACCTCTGGTAGTATCGAGCCTTGGGAACCCTTGCCATAAGGCTATCCGGATGATGCAACAAGCGCCACCCTTGTTTGGCCAATAAAGCCGTATTGAAGTACTCCATATTTCGAAAGCCAACACCTCCAACATCTTAGCTACACAAAGTTTCTTCCAAGCAATCCAGTAAATGGGTCTCTTGTTTATGTCCTGCTTCCACCAAAATCTGCTAATCATACCATCAATATCATCACATAAATTTTGCGATAACCATCTCATATTCCAGCTATCGATCTTCTTGGCAATTCTTTCCTTAATCCAATTGAAAGTACTTTGTTTGTTCCGACCCACCATTGTAAGCAGACCCAAATACTTCTCTATGATATTCCGTTCTTCCACCTCAAAAATGGACTTAACATTGTCCCTATCAGCTTGAGAAGTATTACTGCTAAATAAGACAACTGATTTTTCAAAGTTGATTTTCTGACCTAAGCAATTCTCATAAATCTTTAAGTAATTCTTCACCTGTTTACTCTCAGCACTATTTGCTTTTCCAAAAAGCAGGCTGTCGTCAGCAAAAAATAGGTGACTCACTTGAGGTCCATGTTGACTAGCAGACACACCACTCAGTAAACTATCATCTTTCCCCTTAGACAAAGAGCAGATAAAACTTCCGTACACATCAAGAACAGATACGGAGATAAGGGATCACCTTGTCTCAATCCTCGTTCTAGCGGAAATTCATCAGTGATATCCCCATTTACTACAACCGAGAAAGAAACTGAACGTACACAATGCATAATCATATCAACCCAACGTCAAGCAAACCCCATACGAAGCATAATGGCCTCCAGAAAATTCCATTTTACTTTGTCATAAGCTTTGCTCATCTCAAGCTTCAACGCAAAGTAGCCCTGCTTGCCAATTTTCCAGTGCTTTAAAGCATGTAATAACTCAAAAGCCACAAGAATGTTATCAATAATCAACCTCCCAGGCACAAAAGCACTCTGGGACTCACTAATGCAAGCAGGAAGAATAGATTTTAACCTATTAACCAAGACCTTAGAAATAATCTTATACGGAACATTGCAGAGACTAATAAGCCGAAACTAGGTCATATTTTTTTGGGGTGTCAACCTTGGAAATGAGCACAATGTGTGTTTTATTAACAGAAAGTAATTCTAATTTACCAAGAAAAAAATCTAAGCAAAATCTAGTAATTTCACCACCTACGATATGCCAAAAATTTTGAAAGAAAAAAGCAGGCATACCATCAGGACCAGGAGCTTTGGTGGGGTGCATCTGTTTAAGGGCTTCGAGAATCTCCGCGGCAGAGAACTCTGCAAGAAGATGTTCATTCATCTCGACTGTAATGGTGGGTTGCACAACATTCAATATTTCATCATGATGCGTTGAGCCTTCCATATTAAAGAGTTTCTTAAAATAATTTGAGGCAATCTCCTGTATCTCTGCTGGATCATCAGTCTTCCTCCCATCCTCACCCTCTAATTCCCTAATCAAATTCTTTTTCTTACGCTTTGAAGCTTGTGCATGAAAAAAAAAGCAGAATTTCTATCACTATTCTTCAACCAATTCACCATAGACCATTGCATCCAAAAAGTTTCTTCTTCTTACAAAAGCCTATTAACATCTTCTCTCATCTCATTTTCTCGTTGAATATGCTCATCTCCACCATCACCATCGCCAAGCCTCTCAAAAGCAGCAGTCAGCTCATCAATCTTCTTCCTTAACATCGAAAATTTTTTAGCATAATTCCCATCTAAAGACTTTCGAAGACACTCAATGCGGTTTAAAAGATCCAAACCATTAGAGAACTCCCACTCTTCAAGTATCTTAGCTTCACAATCAGGTTCTTTACACCATCCCGCCTCAAAATATTGCCTCCTACATCTTCGAGGTTGTTTCTTTTTCTTTTTCCTAACCACCTCAGTTCTCATCAAAATGGGAGAATGATCAGAAACAATTGTAATTAAGTGAAGCAAACGAGCACTTTGAAAACGAGACATCCATTCAATGGTTGCCACTCCACGGTCAAGCCGTTCCATAACAAAATCACCTCCCCGAACTCGCTTTTTCCACGTGAAATTGTTACCTTGAAAACCATTTTGCCGAACCTTTCCAATCATCAACTAGCATATCAATGTGATTTTTGGAAAAACTAACAAGCTGCAAATCACAAGAATCATCCCACATCATAGCTAAACCACCACTCCTACCTACAGAGCTAACACCAAAATAAGTAGACAAATTACTGTAGACACCCATTTTTATCCTATATCCTTCAGTTTAAATTGATTTATTTCTTAAGGGCATTCTGGTCATTTGTGCATTCGGGGGCATTTTGGTCATTTTAAGTCCACTTTAGTTTAGATTAGCTAATTCATTTTTAGTCATCTAGATTGCATTCGAAAAAACCAAAAAAATCCTAATGTGCACCTTTGGCATTTTTGCATTTTTTATAACTTAGCTTCATTTAGTAATTTAGCATTGTTGCATTTCAAACATGTAGTTTAAGCTCAATTTAGTTCATTGATTAATTAATCCTCAATTTAACAATTAGTTATACATTGCATAAGTGGGATTTGCATTTCTGTGTGCTTTTGCATTACCTAGCATATTTGATCACTTCACATGAAATGGCATTTGATTATTTAAGAACATTTGCAAAGGGTCACTTTAGTCACTTATCTTAACATGAATAGTTACTTATCTTAATATGAATCAATTTGCTTCGTATTAATTTGATTGGATTTCAAAAGTAGGATTTGCATTTTCATTAGCTATTTACTAATTCATTATTATGGCATTATTATTATAAAAGTACAAAAAGTAAATAAAAATAATAAAAACAAAAAATCAGAAATATTGAAAATCACAAAAAAGTCTCATTTATGCTTTATCTTGTTTATAGATACAAAATAATACAAAAAAAAATAGAAATGCAGAAAAAGACAAAAATTTGGCTTGCTCTCCCATTGTGATTACTCTCTGGCTTAACTTTCTTGATAGCTCAATTCCACGTGCTCCTCTTGAGTTCATTCCGATTCAATTTCACACTGTCACAAACATAGCATTTTCATAGCATGACACAGGACACATGCTCATAAAAAACATGTTGGCATGCATCTCACATTCTATGTTCATAAGCAAGCAATTTAGCCAAAATAAGCCACAATGCAGCCAAGGGTAAGAACAGTATGCAGTTCCAAGAATTCAAAAACAGTAAAGTGCAAGGCAATAATTAATGCAGCAAGGCAAAGCAAATCATAGAGCATTAAACTCACAGCAGCCATTATGCATAAGTTTACTACATTTTTCATAGCATTCACCAAAATACAAAAACAGAGCATTCGAACACACATTGGAGCATTTAGAACAAAGCATCCCAGCAACCTTTCAATCGCATGCAGCCTTATTCAGGGCATTCAATTTTTAAAGCAAGCATCATAGCACTCTCATCTAAACTTTACACTTAATATCCAGCATGTACAGCAAGTTGCGTAAGCATTCTTACCCTGAGTCATCAGGATTGATCATGTTGCATTTAGCTCCATGCATTAGCCTTTTCATCACTTCATACATACTACCAAGCATAACATTAGTCAGCCAACAAGCATTACACTTAGCAGTTGAGTCTTCATGCATTTTGCCTTCTAGTAACAGCATATATTTTTAGGTCCAAGTTCAATTCATTTCAAGGCAATTATTACACTTTGCATATCACATTTAACCAGCATTTTCATCCAACATATCTACATATTTACACTCACTAGAATAGGCCCAACAGCATTAGCATTCATTTTTCATTTTATTTTCAATTTAGTCACAAAACAGGGTATAGGTTCAAATTGGCAAGCCTTAAACTTTGGTTCAAGACTCACACAAGCAAAATCCAATGAAGGAAAAGAAAAATCCTTACCGTTACAGCCAGCTTAGCAGTCTCTCCTCATGCTTATCTCTCAAAACTTTGAACCTGCACAAAAAGACAAAGTCTGTTAGCTAAGAAAAGGGAAGGAATGAAATGAAAGGAAGGGGATAAGAGGGCATCGAGGGACAACTAACAAGGGGGAGATATACACTGAATTCTGATACACTGAATTCGGGGACACACAAAAAAAGGCTCTCTCTCTGATGAATCCTCTCTAAACAGTCTCTCTCTTTAATCACAGACTCTCTCTTCATACTCGGAATCACACAAAAAAAATTGAGTCTCTCGGAGATATCAAAACCTCTCATCTTTTCTCTTAAGAAACGGAATTGAATCATCACTTCACACCCTCACCACTCTCTCGACAGACTCAGGCTCTCTTTCTCTTCATTCCCTAGATTTTCTCTCGACAGAAAACCAAGCAAAAAAGAAACAAAACTGTAGCTTTCAAAAGAACTCACCCTTTCAATATCTAATCACTCTTGAACTTTCACTTGATTTCACACCCTTTCTCTTGGTTTCCAGTGATGAAATAACAAAAAGATCAAATCAAGGTTCATATTTTCGGAATAAGGGTTTTGTAGTAGAAGACTAGGAGATTAACATACCTTAAGATCAAGTCAATCCAACGGTTGGGTAATGAGATCGGAGAAGGTATTTTATGATCGGATTTGGCTCGATTTGGGAGGTTAGAGGCTGTGTTGGAGAAAAGTAAGCTCGGAGTTGGAAAGAGGAGGTTACATTGACCATTTCTGGAGATTTTGAAGGCGAATGACGTTTGTTGGCAGATGCGGCGTGGTGGTCCGACGGGTGGTGCGATTTCCGGCGCGGCAAGGGTGTGGCGGCTAGGGTTTCTAGCAGTTTTGAAAGAAAAAGAAAAAGAAGAGGAAGTTGGTTTTTATACTGATGACCAAATCAGGTAAACTTTCTAATTTTCTTCAATTATGCCCTTAATTTGGTGCATTTAGATCCTATAAATTATTAATTAGTCCTCTTAAAGACTGCAATTTGTTTCCTTGTTCAAAATGATCCCTGATTGAAGATACTATCTTTTGTTTGTTGCAATTTGGTCCCTGATTTAGGGTTTTCTTTGCCTTTTAACGCCTTTTGATCCCTAAACTTTACTAATCGTTTATTTTATGTGCAGAAATGTCCCCAAATGGTCCAATTTGGCCCTTAAGCTTTTATTTCTTTAAGTTAATCGATTAAGCTCTTGGAATTTGTAATAATTTAATAATTTAGTGTAGTGATAAAGTAGACTGTAATTGCATACATATCATGTTTACTTGTGATTATTTGTAACTGTTTGCATTCCATACCACCATTATCTGCCTCGATTAATAAAGGGGTGTTTTTAACAATGACGGGCAAATCTCGGGTAAAGGTGTAAGAGCACGACCTCTCGGGATTTCGCTCCGAGATCAAATGGCTTTCACGAATATCCCTGGAGGGCCGGGCTAGGTTCGTGAGGGCCAATTTGAGTAAATCCCTCTTTATCAATCAACTAATAAAACCAACACTTTGCATGCACCATATCATTCATGCATCAATCAAGATTAGGTTAAATTTGAAAATTCAGAAGTTCAAAAAGACTAGCTTTGTCTAATTTCCGGTTTTGCCCTTCCCAAACGGAAGGTGTTGTCTAGTTGTCAAATTCCTAATTCGCCCTTCCCCACCGGAAAGTGTTGTCTAGTTGCCAATTTCCGGTTCACACTTCCCCATCAGAAGGTGCTGTCTAGTTGTCAAATTCCTAATTTGCCCTTCCCCACCGAAAGGTGTTGTTTAGTTGCTTATTCTCAGTTTGCCCTTCCCCATCGGAAGTGTTGTTTAGTTTCCCAGTTTGTCTTTCCCCATCGGAAGGTGTTGTTAAGTCTACATTTAGCAGTTTGCCCTTCCCCACCGGAAGGTGTTGTTAAGTCTACATTTAGCAGTTTGCCCTTCCCCACCGGAAAGTATTGTTTAGATTTACCAATTCGCCCTTCCTCATCGGAAGGTGTTGTTTACTTTTTCCAGTATGCCCTTCCCCACCAGAAGGTGTTGTTTAGATTTACCAGTTTGCCCTTCCTTACTAGAAGGTGTTGTTTAGTTTACCAGTTTGCCCTTCAACATCGAAAGGTGTTGTCTTCTTATTCCTAGTTCGGCCTTCCCGATCAGAAGGTGTTGTTTAGTTTCGTCTTATTCTCAATTTCCAATTTGGCCTTCCAGGTCGGAAGGTGTTGTTTTTATTCCAAGTTCGCCCTTCCCCACCGGAAGGTGTTGTTTAGTTGTCTAATTACCAGTTTTGCCCTTCCCCACCGGAAGGTGTTGTTTAGCTTCCCAGTTTGCCCTTCCTCACCAGAAGGTGTTGTTTAGTTGCCTTATTCCCGTTTACCCCTTCCCCATCGGAAGGTGTTGTTTAGTTTCTCAGTTTGCCCTTCCTCACCGGAAGGTGTTGTTTAATTGCCTTATTCTCATTTCGCCCTTCCCCATCAGAAGGTGTTGTTTAGTTATCTCATTTTCATTTTGCCCTTCCCCACCGGAAGGTGTTGTTTAAATTTTGTCTTATTCTCGTTTTGCCCTTCCCGGTCGGAAGGTGTTGTTTAATTTTGTCTTATTCCTTATTTGCCCTTCCCGATAGGAAGGTGTTGTTTTGCCATGATCTGAAGAGCAATAAAAGGTGTTAATTCACTTAGAACAAGAAAAAATCAAAAAATATAGGATCGAGATAAAAGCAACCGTTAATGTTAAACCCATTAGATTTAGTTTAGACTAGAGGTACCGTTGTTTGACAGGCGTCTCGGGGGTGCTAATCCTTCCCCGAGCGTAACCGACTCCCGGATCTGTAGACTCTAGTTAGAAGACCCTTTATTAGGTTTAGTGTTACCTTCGCCAAGCTTAGGTTAACATTAGGCTTAATAACCTGATAGGTAGCTAATCACACCTAGTCAAAAAAGATTAGTGGCGACTCCTCATCCTCTTTTCCAAAGTCGTTTCGGCAGGGTTCGTACCCCGGTCCTGGACGTTGCGACAATTACACCTACGTGGAATCCTATCTAAACGACTATCGGGAAGCTTAGTTTCCATCAGAAAAAGAACATTAGGCTTTTCTCTCCGAACCAGCTCACAAAGAGCTATAACTGCACGTGGGTTCCCAAGCCCACGGCAGTTCCAAGCAACGCCTATCATGGCTGCCGACTGGGCTGTTCAACGGTCACCGCCTCAACATCAGCATTTTTAAGAGAAGAAGAAACCTCAGAAGACCTTTTACCGCCAACTTAAGCTTCTATTTCCATCAAACTACAGTTGATGGCCTCACTTAATTTGTCACCTAGAGAATCAACCTTTTCTCCACCACCATTTTTATCACGATTCAGCCTTTTCCAACTCCCCGATCCCTTAGCTTTACGCCGAACCTCATGAGATTTTTCACTACCATTGTCAAGTTTACCAACAGAAGCTCCAGCAGCTACAGCATTCGACTTTGCGGATTTAGTTTCATCCACCGTAAGCAAAGTATTCCTTCATCGATGCAATAAACACCACTTTTTATTTTGACGTCGTGGACTCTTCTTGGCCCAAATCATTTTCAACAGCCCGCTTTAATTTTTTCTTTATATTCAAGCCCACATCAGCCTCTTTTCGGCACAGATTAGCCACTTCATTTTTCTTCCTATTTGAATTCAAATCAGCAATTAAAATAGGACGATTCACACGCGTTTTAACAAATTTCTTTGTCTTAAATATTTCCCCTTTTCCTCCAAAGATATCTCTTTGAATTCAATCAAATATGTAGCTAATTTTTCGGAATCAAAAGATTGTCAAAGCCTTATCAATCTGCCCTGTTTCCTGTACAAATTCCTCATTTGAAAAAACCGTGTTGCTCTGATTCTTTCCCTTACTCTCGCCTGAAAATCCTCCATCACCAATCAGTTTTCCCCTATTATCGCTACTTCCAATTTCAGATCTTGCTGGAGATTTTCCACCGCTGCTTTCGCCAGAATCTTCCTTAAACAACCCTTCCGACATCCCGTATCTCTATCGAAGTTTACTGCATAATCTCTCCGCACCCTGGCCGATTCGGATATCGATGCAACAACCATTCCTTTGCCCGATAGTCGCTGCTTGAGAGGGGATGCACGGAGCCAGTAACCATAGGGATGAACTGCATTAGGATCTTTAACAGCCTCTTCACTCTCACAATCGATAAAATAGTGTCCAATCAAGCCACACGAATAGCAAAATTCCGGTATAAACTCAGAGTTACGTCGACCCATAACCCCTGCTTCCGGATTGCCAATAAGGATCATGCGCCGAATAGGTTTTGTGATATCAATCTCAACCCAGACACGTAGGAAACAAGCCCAACCTTCCATATCCAAGGAAGGATCCACCGCAATTAATCTCCCCAGCTTCTTACCTATCTTCTCCGCCATCTCAATAGTCCTCTTTCCAAGAGGAAGATCGTAAATACGGATCCAAAACCGAGAACGATAGAATTGATATTCATCCGGCCTCAAGTTGCCATCATAATCAGCAAATAACAGTAAGTGCTTATCAAAGGTCCATGGAGAACCTTTAATGACCTATCACGATCTGCTTCCGATGCAAACTTAAAAAGAAACATATTATCTTCCACAGCAATAATCGAGAATGCCTTTGCTAATCGCCAAACTTGTTTCAAAGTTCTAATCATCCCTTGCTTATTAAAGGGTCTGATAACTCCCTTTCCGGTGGCACTGAATCATCAATACTCACATAGTCTTCTTCCTCCTCCTTAGTTAGAACCAACAAACTACACTTCTTAGCAAGCTCTTCCGCCATACTCGCTAAAACTGCTAAATCCAAAACCCCACACCAACGAAACCGAAATAATCCAACGGAAAAACAGAAAACCAGAAACTCTAAACTTGGAACTGAACTAGCGCTAGAGAAAAACTTAGAACTTGCCCACAGCAAGACTCAGAACACTCTCACAGAGATCCGCTCTGGAGAGACTCTACAAATTGATAATATAGCTTCTAAATATTGAATTGCTAAATACCGCCTCCTTTTTGCTATTTACTATTCCTCTTTTGACACTTTTGCCCTTCGTTTTATTTTCTAACCTTTCAAATCCTCTGAAATCCTCTGAAATCTTCAAGCTAATCACCAACGTGGAATAGTCCGAGAACTCCGGAAATGGACGATAACGTGGAAAAATGCAAATTTGGGGGAGAGTTGGGGCTGATGACCCGTGCCGCTTCCTGAAGGCGCCCCACCACGGGTCGTGCTGTCCCCTGAGGACAACAAATATTACTTACAAAAAAATTACTTAAAAAAATATTACTTACAAAAATTACATACACTAATAATTAACATAAAAAAATTACTTACAAAAATTACATACAATAATAATTACAAACATGTCTCTTTCAAATATTACTTACAAAAAAATATTTTGACTCAATACTAATAATACATAATAAACAATAATACTAATATCGACCCAAACTAATAATAATTAACATAAAAAATTATTTTTTAAAATTATTTTTTAAAAAATTGATCCTGATGCGGAGGCGTCCTCTGGGGACGCCCCACCATGGGGCATGGCATCCTCAGGCGACAGCAAGCCATGGTGTGCCGTCCTCACACAGGACGGCACGCTCGTGGTGGGGCGCCCTCAGGAAGCGGCACGGGTCATAAGCCCCAACTCTCCCCCAAATTTTCATTTTTCCACGTTATCGCTCATTTCCGGAGTTCTTGGGCTATTCCACGTTGGTGATTAGATTGAAGATTTCAGAGGATTTGAAAGGTTAGAAAATGAAGCAAAGGGCAACAGTGTCAAAAGGGGGGCGGTAAGTAGCAAAAAAGGGACGGTATTTAGCAACTCCCAAATATGAAGAGACTACTAAGAACTAGAACTAGCAGATGGGCTGGTCGGGTTGGATTTGGGTTCGGTTGTTTGGGTTGGGTCAGTTTAGGGTTAAGAAAATTTCGGGTTATAAGGGTTCGGTTAATTTTCGGTTTCGGGTTGGATTGGGTTCGGGTCGCTCAAATGTCGGGTCATTTGGGTTCGGGTCAATTCTGGGTTGGGTCGTTTTTGGTTTCAGGTCATACGGTTCGAATAATTTCGGGTTTGAACCTCGGGTTTTCGGGTTTTCAGGTTCGGGTCTTTTCGGGTTCGGATCGTTACAGTTCATTTTTTTCAGGTTGAATAGTTGGGTCATTTCGGGTTTCAAATTTGATTCGAGTCATTCAAGTTTGCGTTTTTCGAAGTTTAAATAAATTTTTATTTATATTCTTATAATTTGGGATTAATAAAAAATTCTTTTCCAATTGTAGTTATAATATTTTTGATAAAATAGTTATAAAAAATTTCATTAATATGACTGATAATTCGAGATTTAAGTCTTAATTAATCGGTACAAGTATATATAGTATATATATTTAGGTCATGTCTCTGATTTATACTATATATATACTATATATATGTAGTATAATAGACTTTCAAATCTGATTTCTATTTTAGACAATGTCTCTTTTGTTCAAGTCTTTATGGAGACAAACTTTTTTGCTGATTCCTTGGCCAAGCTTGGTGTCTCTAGAACATCAAACTTGGTTGTTTGGTTGTAATATTTTACCTTATTATTAATAATATTTATTATTTAAAAAAAAAACAAGTATATATAGCATACATATATTATATAAGAATCAAAATTGAACAATAACTTGATCCAATGATACTTGACTAATATATAAATTAAATATTTAAATTAAATTAACCGCAACATTTAAATTTTAAATTAACATAAATTAAATATGTAATGCATATGTTTTAAAACTAATTTAAACCAATTAATTTCAAATTAAAACTAATTAAACATTAAATTAAACAAATTATGAAGATGTAAGCTTTTAAATTAAACAAATTAAAATCTGTCAGACCCTAATTTGAACAAATGTGAGAATTTGGGGATTGAATTCCATTACACACCAAGGACTACTCTACACAACAACACAATATAATTTAATCCATTTTATTTATATTACAACTTATAATCCATTTTATTTATCTCTTCAAATTTATATAGCTTATAACTCATAAATATATTGTATTAACTGAAATATTTATTGGCATTGATTTTTTATATGAACTATATTATATTAAAGTATAAATATTTAAATAATTAGAAAATATAGAATAATTTATATTTATTTGTAATAATCAATATTAATGGTATAGTTTCAACTTGGATTAAAACTATCAAATATATAATGTTTGCTAATTATTTTATAATTTTTAGTTTTTACAATTTAAATATAATTAATTTTAATTCGGGTCATTTCGAATTAATTTGTCGGGTTGATCGGGTTCGGGTCATTTTGGGTTTTGGTCATTTCGGGTTCGGGTTGTTTGGATTCGGGTAATTTTGGGTCCGGATACTCAAAAATTCGGGCATTTTTGGGTTGGGTCAGTTTCGGTTTCGGGTTGGACAGATTGGGTTTATTGACTTTTTTGGTCAAATCAGATTGGGTTGGATTTGGTTTCGCGCCGTCGGATTAGATACCCACAATCGGGTCAACTTTTACCAGCTCTACTAAAAACAAAGATACTGGTCGGTCCGGTCTGAGATCACGTGCAACAGCAACCGTTTTCGGTTTTATTAATAATTCATTTTAAAAAAATCACGAGAAAAAAAAAGGATTAGATTAGATTAGATAAGGAATTGAATAGAGGTAGAAAACAAAGAGGAGAGGAGACAGAAAATCTCACGTGGCTGGGGAATAATTGCGGAGGATAAGCCATCCCATCAACCACCATAACAAGGCAGCAGGCAGCAGCGACCTCCATATATCTCATTATCTCTCTTTTCCAAACTCTCCAACTAAACGATGCCGTCTTAGCAAACTCCCCCATGGAGGCTCGGCGGAGGCTCGCCATCCTATCTTCTCATCTTTGCTCTTCCCCTTCCCCTTCCCCTTCCCCTTCCCCTTCCCTTTCCGCTTCCCCTTGCGCAGCGTCCGACACCCAGTCTCAGTCTCAGTCTCAGCCACCCTCCGAGGACACTACTCTTCGAAACGACTGCGTTTTCTGTCAAATTATTCGCGGTGATTCCCCTGCTCTTAAGGCTCATTATTACTAGCTTTAACCCCCCCTTATCCCCCCCCCCCCCACCCCCTCTCTTTTTCTTTTTAAAATTCTAGATTTAATTTTATTTTTTCTGCTTCATTTTTCTTTTTTTAACAGCTTTATGAAGATGATACGTGCTTGTGTATATTGGATACGAGTCCTTTGAGTCGTGGGTAAGGTATCATCCTTCCTATAAATATAATTGCCATAACATTTTTTATGCTTTACTGTTTTATACTCAAATTAACTTGCTAATTATTAATGAGATTATGTTCCAAGTTTATAAGAGTTTAAGTGATCGTATATCCTGCTTTTCACCTTCTCTTTATTGAGGCCTAGTTTGCTATTGAGATGAGATTGAAGCAGTAACTCTAATGGTGGAACTTATATATTAAACAATGTTGACCATGGACAAATTTGCTTGCAAAGATCACAAAAGCATAAGCATTGACAAAGAGTGAAAAAAACATAGAAGGAAAAAAGTTTTTGAAGCTTGATGTTTACAAGCTTGTAACTATCAACCTACAATTTTTTTTTTCCTTATCTGTTTTTCTCTGCTCTTTTGATACTACTTAAGTTGCTGTTTTTGTGATGTTAAGACAAAAATTACGCTCATGAGTTTTAAGTAGAGTTATATTATCACTTCTACAATAATTTTTACTTTGTCGTTTATATTAAACTAATCTGTTGGGCTACTCATTGCATGTTACATTTTTTTTATTGTTTCCCAGGCACTCACTGATTATCCCAAAGTCTCATTTTTCTTCCTTGGACAGAACTCCACCATCTGTAAGTTCACTAAATGTAGTTTGTTTATTGTTACTTCTTTATGAAATTCTCATTTTGTTTAAGCATTATGAGCACCTTTTCTCATTACTGAACTTTTTGCATCTTGGGTTTGATAAGATAAGATATATTGACTTGTGTGTAAGGGTTACAAAAGGTTTGAAAAAATAATGCAGTGACAAAATGTCCACTGTTGAACTTTTTGTAAGATTTTGATCCCTATTCTGGAAAATGGACTCATTGTTGTTCTACATAGCATGCAAGTTTACCCGAGCTGCATTGCTGAGATCTACTATTAATATGGTGTTTGTGTTTTTGCCTTTGCAAAACAAGGGTTTACCATGGTCCATGCATTTATTTTTGTGCTAAGCACATATGTTATTTTTGCTCTTCATTCTTAGAAATGGATTTTATTGTTGTTTCACGTAGTATCACCCAAGATGCTCTAAGATCTCTAGCTATTAATATGAAGTCTATGGAAAACAAGATTTTATCATTCATCTATTCACGTACCATGCAATTTTATGTTTAAACATACTTTCCATCTACATTTATGTAAGCATGCAAGATGAAGTATCATGCTGTGAAATATCAAATTCTCCGAGTATTTTTTATTATACTTAATTTTTTAAGTCTCTTTTATGTGTGTTTTGACTTCTGATGATCATTCAGGTGGTTGCTGCAATGTGTTCAAAAGTGCCTATTATTGGCAATGCCATCATGAAAGCTACTGGTTCTGGTATGTGCTTTAGGTCTTTATTGCATATTTGTTCTATAAATCTCACTTTTCTTTCAAGTTGTTAGACTAATTGATTTTATATGTGTCAAATGCCCAATTTGTCATCAATCTTGATTGAAGAAAGCTAGATATAATATTCTGTAGGTTTGGAAAGATCAACACTAGCTGAAGCCATTAAAAGAAGAACTATTCTGTATTTGTTAGCTGATCTTCATTCCTTATTTGGAAAATCTATTTTGGAATATTGGATGACCTAATTATCAAAATTTTCTATCATGATTCACAGACATTTGCGTATAAGTTTTTAAGTAGTGTTAGTTTTCCACTATGTTGCTGTTGTTTTCTGTTATTGCTGACAAATTTTTTATGATAGAACAGAAGCATCTGGTTGAAGTTGTTTTTGAACTTCAATGCCACGTTTTAACTTATAGAAAAAAGAACTGTGACAGGCATTACTTTGTTCGAGAAAGTTTTGATCCAATATGATTATATGCAATTTAGTAAATTCCCTTATGCTATTTTTGTGCTTTCTAGAGCTACGTTTCTTGGAAGCATTCTTTTATGGAAAAACTTTGATATGAACTTTACAGTAATTTAAAAGCTACTGTTTTGCGTCATTTCAAATTGACAAATAGTTTTATGAAAGGTAGATGATGTGTATGATTAGACAACTTCAATTCAATCTGATTGGAAGTAATTTGAGAAAAAACAGTTTGTCAAAAGAATCCCTGTGTTAAACCAACTTGCTTACTTTATCCTCAAAAAAATAATAATAATAATAATAAAAATAAAAATAAAAAAAATAAAAACCAACTTGCTTACTTTTTGTCAAATCTCTCTTGTGAATGTGGATGCCAACCTAATTTATACTTGTCTGTATGAGATGTACATACCATATATCATTTCATGTGAACTTATTTGGAAGTTTGAATGGGGCAGATTCATTCAACTTGTTAGTTAATAACGGTGCAGCTGCTGGTCAAGTTATATTCCACGTAAGTTGCCAGTTCTTTATTTTCCTTGCTTTTTCTCTCTTGCAAACATTGTGTCTAGGAGGTGGCGGGAGCGTAGTTATTTTTTTCCTGGAAACTAATAACTCTCTAAGTTGTAAATTTAATGGATTGTCTTCATAGGAGAGAATCTAAATGATAGAAACTGTCTTTGCCCGTTGATAGAACTCAATTTATATTTCCTAGCAAATTATTAGTTTAAATATCTATACCAAGTCAGACAGTAAATTAATCTGTTTTGTTTATGATAACAAATTTCAGACTCATATTCACATAATCCCTCGTAAAGCACGTGATTGCTTGTGGACTTCTGAGGTATGTTTCACTTTCTTGTTTTCTAGTTATGCAAGGGTCAACTTAGGGTTTCAGGAGATGATAAACTCTATTGAATTCTTACAGAGTTTGCACCGGCGTCCCCTGAAGTTAGACCAGGAAGCATCAGGTCTTGCAAATCATGTTCGAGAAGTGTTGCTAAACGTATCCGAAGAGAGCAAGGTTCAAATGTCTAGTCTTTCTTGAAAGTTGTATGATAATCGAGCTGCTGTAATTTATACATGAAAAATACTATCATACAAACTTCTGTACCATACAAGTAGATAGTCCATTCTTTCAAGACTCTTGTAGGACCTGCACAATGCCTTTATGCTGTTCATGGGAAAATTTTGGGGTTGTTTGTTCTTTAAGGTAGAGATGGTTTTGGGATGCATGATAGGAAAGGGATAGAAGGTGCGTGGGATATGGAGATGAGTGTTGCCAACATTCTCGTCCTTGTTATTCCAAGTTTATTTGGATTGTTCAAAGAATGACTTTGGTTGTGGAAAGCTTTTGCATATAAAAAATACATGTGGATTGAGATATATCCTGAATTTGTTTGTTTCTGTGGTGTGTTTAGATTATTGTGGATGGTTTATATTTAGATGCTACGACTCAACAGACCTTATCCATTCTTTTTACGACAATGGATTTATAAATAAAACTGGAGATATTATTACGTTGATCGATTTCACCAAGTCATCCATAGTCTCTCGATCCGACCAATAAGATGACAAGATTTTTTACTAAAATAAATTCATAGTCCCGACCAATAAGATGAGAAGATTTTTTACTATAAACCTACCAAATTGATGTACTAAATTTAGACACTTATCTTGTAAATCTCATCTTGTTTTTAGGAATAATTTTAATTTGTCACAATCTTATTGGTCGAGATTATGGATGACATGGTAAAACTGCTCCATCTAACTAGAACAAAAATGTTTAAATTACAAAAAATGACGTGGATTCGGATTAGTCAAGGTAAAGTCTTGGATACCGGATGGGGTATAAAAAAATGATAATTCTTTTGACCCTCCAATTTGGGCTAATTGCTCAATTTGGTCCTAAACCTTTGATAGAAAGCTCGATTTGGTCCTAAACCTTTAGAGGTGCTCAAATTGGTCCTAAACCTTTCCAAATCTGCTCAATTCAGTCCTTTTTCTGACGGTTCTTGGCGAATGTGAGACACGTTCCGTTAAACACTAACTTCCGTCATCCAACATGGACATATTTATTAAATTACCATATTACCCTTATGCTTTTAAACTTTTAAACCTGCTCAATTTAGTACCAAACGTTTCAAACCCTCCTCAATTCAGTCCTTTTTCTTTTATTATATTAATCAATTTTGCATTTGAATCATCAAGTGATTTTAGCTTGCATTCTGGGTTTATATGAAAAAGAACAACAATTTATTGATTACTAACAATAATTAGTAAATACAAATATCCAAAAAGTTTAGTTTGCATTCCATTAAAAGTTTAGTTTAGAGGCTCATCAGGCATGTGGCCAAAAAAAAATGGCTCATCAGGCCAATAAATATAAATACAAAGGCAATATGTTTGGTAAACCTAACAGCAACAATTAGTAAATACAAATATCATGTAGATGCAACGGTACCACAAAAAAATATCATGAAAGTTTTTTTTTCCATAAGCATAATACAAAACCCATAAAATGACTTTTTCAAACTTTATTTTTCCCTCTTTGGCGGTAATACTTGGCCTTCAACTGTCCTGAGCTCAGAGCTGGCTTAGGTGGCAGATTCCCCTTTGCTTGATTTGGAATTCAAAATAAATCACATTCAGAATTCTTTCATTAGAGGTATAATCATCGACAAATTATATGCGGTATGCTATGAGAAAATGAAATGATCTATTGGTATATTTAAATATAAATATCATGAAAAATGTAACACCGACTTGTGGAATTGGAGGGAGTGTCTTCCAAATTAAACATTAGTAAGAACTAAAAACAAATATCCAAAAACAAGACCTTGAACATTAAACCAAACCAAGAGTTTCAACTTCAAAGAAAACAATTCCAGACAATGGATTACAATAAGCATGCAAGAGATGTCTCATCTAAACTTCTGACTAGTCAACAACAAATGTAGCAGTCCTTTGCCCCCCCCCCCCCCCCCCCATTTTTTTTGACATTATGCAAATGTAGTAGTCTTCATAAAAGCAATTTGGATTGCCCTAATGGTAAACTGTGTCAAATGTAAGAATACCATCTAAATGAAATGAGTTGCTAAGTGTGTAAATATCATAGTACTTCCTTAGCAGGGCCAAAAAAAAAAAGCATTTCAGCCAAAGCATCAAAAATAATAATAAGGCCAAAACCAGAACTAGTAAAATGTATAAGATAATTATCTCACAAAGTTAAATTAATTACCCAAGAATTATTTTAATCAAAGAAATTATAAAGTTTCAGTGGAAAAAGGAAAACAAAAGTAGAAAATATTGAAAATGGGCAAAGTTAACAAGGTAGAAGAGGAAAACCACTATACGCTATCAGTTATTTCGAAATTTTTGTATTGTTTATTTGAATTTCCTTTTCGTTTTGGAGATTGAATCCTCCCTACCTACGAATGCAGAGTGCAAACAAGAAAAGCAACAGAGTAGTTGGCTTCATCTCCCTTGGATGATTTTACGTTGCAATTTAATCACGATTTTGCAAACCCAGAAAACCCATAAACAAACCCAGAAACCCACAACCATTTCGAGCATTTAAATATCAAACAAATATAAACAAACCCAAAAAACCACTCAAACAACCATTTCGACCATTGAAATCTCAACCTAAATCCATATTTCATTATCTTATGGTGAAGAAAAGAAAATCGATTAACGTACCTGAGTTAGAAGTCCGGCACTTTGAATCCTCAAACACAACTCGGAATCTTTCGAATCTTCCAAAATCGAACACTTAAACGAGCTTCGCACTTCCAAATTTCGATTTCAAATCCCTAATTTACCCAAATCGGAACGAGAGAGGGAGAGAGGCGAAAAGGGAGAAAAATCGACTTAGGGTTAGGTGTTTTTGGTTTTATGTTTTTGGTCTTTAATTTTTAACTTAAATAATTAAAAGTTTTGTTTTCATTTAAAAAATTAGCCACCTGGCTATTTTTCCTGACCAAAACTACTCTTTACGCGATACGAACGGCGCGTGTCTTACATTCGCCAAGAACCGTCAGAAAAAGGACTGAATTGAGCAGATTTGGAAAGGTTTAGGACCAATTTGAGCAGCTCTAAAGGTTTAGGACCAAATCGAGCATTTTGTCAAAGGTTTAGCACCAAATTGAGCAATTAGCCCTCCAATTTGTCCCTCCAACTTGACCCTCCTAATAATTAAGGAAATAAATTAAATTCAGGTTTAGCCCCCAGTTATAAATATGGACAGTTTGAGGGTAAATCCCTTGATTTTAGGCTATTATTGAATAGGGTTTTAGAAATTATGGTAAGTTTTCTGATGACACGTTAGAGGGTCAAGTTGGAGGGTCATATAGCAATGCTAAAAAAAATGAATAAATTAATAAAAGTCATTAATGATAACTTCAAATGCTTAGGTCAGTCGTACTCTTATTTTACATTTTGAAAGAAGCAATTTTAGTGACTGCAACCATGATTTTTTCTTTTTTATTTCATCTTATAGTGAAATTTCATTATTATTATTATTATTTTCATTTTATAGTGAAATTTCACTATTATTAGATAATGATTTCTCTTTCCTAAAAACCAAGCATCCTATGATAGTGTACTACAACCCAAACTAAGGTTTTTATCGTATAAAATTTAGACTTCTTTTAGTACTATAAAGTTTACATTCATAAGATCCGAGGTTGAAACCTTGCTTAGTAGGCATGAAATTCCTTCCACTCAATCCAACTAAACAGGAGAAATTATTAGGTGGGACGGACCCACCACGTCATCAATGGGACTAACTAATAGAATTTTGCCATGTCAAATGAACTCCTTAAATTTAGGCACGATTTTAGCCCAAGGTTTAGTCCCCTTTTAAAACAAACCCTATATAAAGGGTAAGTCCCCAAATTTGAGATTTTATTGGGATAGGGTTTTAGAAAATTGATGAGTTGTCTTTATATTATTGGTTGGTCCCATAGATGACGTGGTGGGTCCGTCCCACCTAATAATTTCTCACTAAACAGACATTATTGATTTAGTCTTAACCTTTTTTTTTTTTTTGAAAAGTCTTAACCTTTAATAATTGTAATAAATAAATATAACTTTTTTTATTTAATAAATATATAACTAACTAGTTTATACCCGTGCCATGCACGGGTTGGTTTTAATATAATAATAATAATAATAATAATAATAATAATAATAATAATAATAATTTTCACAAAAAAATGAAAAATGTATAAAATAAAAAGTATTAGTTTTCAATAATGACTATTTTGTAGATGTTAATTTTATAAATATGTGGACGAAGAGATAAACAAAAATATAATCATGTATTAATGATTTCATAGAACTCCTATCCAAAACCTTTATACAAATATTGAATTTGGGAGAGGAATAAAAAAAATAAGAAAGGAAAAATGTAGATGAGCATATAAAATCTACTTAAGTAGTCTCAATCAAAATTAAGAATTTATTGCTACTTCAATATTGTAATAAGAAAATAAAGAAAATGACATGTTTTCTAATTACATTATTATAGTACAAAAATTTATGTTGTATATTAGTTATATATTTCCTAATAATAATTATTTGATAAAATTGAAGTTATTTGATGAATAACTGTCAGATTCAAAATCTGCAGAAACATGAAAAGGTGTATTTCTATGAAACATGAAAAAGTGTCTTTTTATGAGAGAATTCATCTTTAATTGGAGATGTGTCTATTTGTTTAAAGGGTGTTTAACACACCTCTTGAGATCTATAAATACACCTTAATTCATTGGAATTAAACACAACAAAAATCAGAATTCTTCTTACATCTCTCACTCTCACAAGATTCATTCTTCCTCATTATTTTTGGATTGGGTTCAAGTGTGTTCGAGAGAAGTTTAGAAGTGCAATCTTTATTTCTCTCTTTTAATAGTCATTGTATCCTGCGGATAACGTTTCCAAGAGTCCATTTGCACCATAGTGGGAAAACTATTATCCTTAAGAAAGCTTCCTGGAAGTGTCTTGCCTATTGCATTTATTTCTTCTTCTTCTCCACATCTTTTTCATTTGATTGCATCAGTTATTGTCATATACAACAATTTAAGGATAATAGTTCTTCTCCAATGGCTACTGTTGCAATCAAACCTCACACCTTCGAAGTGGAGAAACTTGAAAAACTTAATGGCACAAACTACAAACGTTGGAGCATGAAGATTTACTAACAAATCTCCTTGTTGAAAGTTGCATATGTCCTACATGAGTTCTATCCTCATGGTGAAAGTCAAGATGGAAACGTGGCTGGAGCATTGACAGAAAATCAAAAGAAGTGGCTCAATGATGATTATATTTGTTGTCTCACCATCCTTCAAGCCATGAATGATTCACTCTTCAACACCTTTCAAAAGTATGCGACTGCTTTGGAGTTGTGGATAGCAATTGAAAATAGGTATTCTACCGAAGATGCTGGAAATAAGTCTTTCCTTGTTAACAAGTACATTGATTTCAGATTCTAAGTCTGTTGTTGATCAAGTCAATGAACTTAGCGATATTGCAAATGAATGTGTTGTTGCTGGAGAACCTTTCAAATTTCTACCATTATTGGTAAGTTACCTCATTCATGGAAGGATTACCAAAGGGTCTTGAAACATAAGAAGAAAAAGATGTCTCTTGAAGACTTGATGAAGCACATTCAAATTGAGTTTGAAGCAAGGAAAATAGATGAACTTGCAGATGAAGGAAAGGACACTATTGTGCATAACATTGAGGGTCCAGCATCCACTACCGTGAAGAATGAGAATAATTCTCAAAAGTGGCAGAAAAACTTTTCTAAGAAAAAAGGGAAAATTCAAGAAATTCAACAAGGATTCCAAGAAGGATTTTAAGAAAAAAACTGGTCCTTGTTTTGTTTGTGGAAAGAATGGTCATTTTACAAAAGAGTGTCGTTTTTGTAAGGGTAAAAAGCATGAAGCGTATATGGTTACCGATGAGGACATGGTTGCTATGCTTACCGAAGTCAATATGGTGAACAATGATGACAATTGGTGGATTGACTCTGGTGCAACTTGTCATGTGACTCCATTCAAAAATGTCTTCAAGATCTATGAAGAGATAGATACAAGTCTGTTTTCATGGGAAATTCCTCCACATGTGCTGTTGTTGGCAAAGGAGTTGTCAAACTTCCTCTCACATCGGGTAAAGTCTTAACTTTACAAGATGTATATCATATCCCTGGCCTTAGAAAGAGTTTTCTGTTAAGAAACTGGATGATCATGGGTTCAAAGTAGTGTTTGACTCCCAAAAAGTGATAATTTCTAAGAAAGAATCCTTTTGTTGGGAAAGGTTATGCTAAAAACAATGTGTATGTTCTTAATCTCAATAAAAATACATTCATTGCTGCTTATATTGTTGATGTGAATGATAGTAATCAGCTTTGGCATTATAGATTAGTACACATTGGTGTTAATGCTTTAAATCGCATGATTACTCATGAATTGCTTCCTAAATCTGATTCTATACTTAGCACTAAAACTTGTGAATGTTGTGCACAAGCAAAGATCACTAAACCATCTTTTAAATCTGTTTTTATAACTACTTCTTTGTTAGAATTAGTACATACAGATTTATGTGATAATAATAGCAATCTTACTAGAGGTGGAAAACGTTATTTCATTACATTCATTGATAATTTCTCTAAATTTACTTATGTTTATTTGCTTAAGACTAAAGATGAGGCATTTAGTAAGTTTAAAGTTTTTAAGGAAGAAATAGAAAACTTGACTAATAGAAAGATTAAAAGAGTTAGATCCGATAGAGGTGGAGAATTCTTTCCTAAAGACTTTATTGCTTTTTGTGAACAACATGGTATTGTTAGAGAAGTTTCAGACCCTAATACTCCTCCTCAAAACGGTGTAGCTAAAAGAAAAAATAGAACTTTGCTTGAAATGGTGTTATATTTCTAATAGAATTGTGCATAAAAGTTTGAATAAATTACCTTATGAATTGTTGAAAGGAAGGAAGCCTAATATTGATTACTTTAGAATTTGGGGCTGTATTGCTTATGTTTTGGATGCTACTCATAAAAGACCAAAGTTAGGTAGCAAGGCTACAAAATCTATCTTTCTTGGTTACGCTATGCATAGTAAAGCATGTAGATTTCTTAACTTAAAGACTAATAGTATCTTTGAGGCTGCACATGCTATTTATTTTGAGCATTTGACCATTAAAGATGTTGATGCTTTGGAAATGAAAAAAGAATGATCAAATGAGTTAGAGTATGCATCTAATGATTTGCATGATTTTTCTCATATGGTTATAGATGCATCATTACATGATTCTGACCATGTGAATAATAATCTTCCTTCTTCTTCTCATGAAAATGAACCTACTCAAATGGAGTTGAGAAGGAGTAAAAGAAAAAGAGTAGAAAAAGATTTTGGTCCTGATATGATTACTTACATGATAGAAGAGGATCCTAAATCTTTTCATGAAGCTATATCTATGCATGATGCACATTTGTGGAAAGAAGCAATGGATGATGAGATTAAGTCTATACATATTAACAATACGTGGTCTTTAGTTGATCTTCCTCCTAAGACTAAACCTATTGGCTGCAAATGGGTTTTGAGAAAGAAACTCAAACCTGATGGTAGTATTGATAAATACAAAGCAAGGTTGGTGGCCAAAGGTTATAGTCAAAAGGAAGGATTAGATTACTTTAAAACATTTTCTCCTGTTACTAAATTTACATCCATTAGAGTTATGTTTGCTATTGCTTCAATCTACAAACTTGAAGTACATCAAATGGATGTAAAGACCGCTTTCCTCAATGGTGACTTGGATGAGGAAACCTATATTGATCAACCGGAAGGGTATATAGTTCAAGGACAAGAATCCAAGGTATGTAAACTAAACAAATCTCTTTATGGTCTTAAATAAGCACCTAGACAATGGTTTAAAAATTTTAAGAAAGAGATAAAGAAATTTGGTTTTAAGAGTAGTAAAGTTGAAAGTTGTGTTTTCACTAAAGTTACCAAAGATTTCAAGATTTTAATTAATTACTCTTTATGTTGATGACTTGTTGATTTTTGGTACTAACATGGATTGCATAAATGAGACTAAGAGTTACTTGACTAAGGCTTTTGATATTAAAGACTAAGGTCCTGTTGATGTGATTTTAGGTGTTAAAGTGATTAAAAGAGATGGCAAATACATTCTTACACAATCTCATTACATTGAGAAGTTGTTAAGAAAGTTTAATCATTTTGATTGTAAACCTAGTAAAACACCTATTGATCCATATCATAAGTTGGTTCCTAATCAAGGAGAACCTGTAAATCAAAAGGAGTATGCTAAGATCATTGGAAGTTTAATTTATGTTATGAATTACACTAGGCATGACATTGCATGTGCTGTTGGTATATAGAGTAGATATACTAATAATCCTAGTGTTGAACATTGGAATGAAATTAGTAGATTATTGAGATATTTGAAGTATACTTTACATTACGGTTTGCATTACAATTGTGATACTTCTGTTTTAGAATGCTATAGTGATGCAAATTGGGCTTCGGATAAATTGACCAAGTCCACAAGTGGTTGGTTATTTACTTTGGGTGGTGCTATTGTTTCTTGGTCATCAAAGAAACAATCTTGTGTTGCTTTATCCTCTATGGAATCTGAATATATTGCATTGTCACAAGCCACCAAGGATCTATTGTGGTTTAAAAGGTTTCTTAGATGCATTCCTTTTATTGAGAAAACCAAAGGGCCAATTACTTTATATTGTGACAACCAAGCAGCAATCTACAACAGTAAAAATGAAAGGTTGTTAAATAGCAGTAAGCATATTGCTATGAGATATAATTATGTGAGAAGTGTTGTGAAGAAGGGTAAGGTGAATCTTGAGTACTTGCCTACAAGTCAAATATTGGCAGATCCTCTTACAAAGCCCTTGTCTGGTGATAAAATTGCCAAATCTATGAGAGGTATGGGACTCTTACCGGTTAATGAAAATAATCTTGATTGAATCCCACTCTATCATATTGATGTCAATTGAAAGATTCTACTCTTTAAAATTAAAGAGTAATCTTGTCTTTTGAAAATCATGTGCTTGAGAGTTCAAAGGCAATTCAATCTTGTATTATAATAGGAATGTATACATGAGATGTAAGAACATTCCCAATGCATCATACTTGGAATAGTGGGGGTAATAATTTTTAAAAGTAAAACTATTCCTATAAAGTCCCATATCTAGATGCATTGTCAAAATCCACAACCTAAAAGGTTGGACTTCTGTCCTTAATAGACTTATAGCTTTCAAAGTGGGGTGAAAAATGTGGTTGTGGACACTCTTGATGAGTCTACCTATGCAAGTAGAGGAGTGAGAGGCCGCTTCTTATGGATTTTCCGATAAAATCCTAGAGTACTTGCAAAATACAGGATAAGCGAAGGCCCATATAAAATTATGCTGCCTTTTTGGAACACACGAACCGCATGTATAGTGTGAATATAATTCTTTTTGTCTTATATTCAATCTAAAGGTTCAAGCCTTGGCCACCTTTAGACATACACTATTACATATATCCAACTTGCATAGTTTTTCTTTGCATTTTTACATTATTTTCCATTCATTGCATTATTAGGAAATAAGTGGGGGATTGTTGTATATTAATTATGTATTTCCTAATAATAATTATTTGATAAATTGAAGTTATTTGATGAATAACTATCAGATTCAAAATCTGCAGAAACATGAAAAGGTGTATTTTCATGAAACATGAAAAGATGTCTTTCTACGAGAGATTGCATCATTAATTGGAGATGTGTCTGTTTAAAGGGTGTTTAACACACCTCTTGAGATCTATAAATACACCTTAATTCATTGGAATTAAACACAACAAAAATCAGAATTCTTCTTACATCTCTCACTCTCACAAGATTCTTTCTTCCTCATTATTTTTGAATCAGGTTCAAGTGTGTTCAAGAGAAGTTTAGAAGTGCAATCTTTATTTCTCTCTTTTAATAGGTATTGTATCCTGGGGATAACGTTTCCAAGAGTCCATTTGCACCATAGTGGGAAACTATTATCCTTAAGAAATCTTCCTGGAAGTGCCTTATCTATTGCCTTTATTTCTTCTTTTTCTCCACATCTTTTTCATTTGGTTGCATAAGTTATTCTCAATACAATACACCATTTTATTAATCAAATGTTTATGTCTATATAACAAACGATGCATTTCAAAACATGAATAAAAAAGACATTTGATAACTAATGTAAGAAATTATGAAATACCTTTCACCAAAAAAAAATTATGAAATACCATATGTACTATAAAATGGCTAGATTAGTTTGAATAATTGAAAAATGTATAATAGATTAAAAACTACTAAGATCATGACTACAACATTTGATCCAAGTTTTAATGTCTTTATTGTACCTAGACTTGTGCATATATAATTGATCAATATATGTAGTGTGAAACCAACAATATCTACGCCCTGTCTCTAAAGAAAAAAACTTCATATTCAAATACCTTAGACAATGTATGAGATATCTTATATAGTTGTGGGGAGCCTTTTTGTGGCAAGTATGGGCTAGACCAGTCTTGGCTCCAACGGGTTGGGCCGACTCCCTTTTTCAAAATAGAAAATAGGGTTTTTACTAGAGGAAAATAAGAAACAGACTATTTTCGTGATGAGCCGAATGAAAAATAGATTTGTAAGGCAAACCCCGCGGTGATCTCAAAAGAGACTAAGTTGCAGCGGCAAAATCACTGCGGTGAAGTGGCGTTTACCGCAAAACTGGGTTTTTGGAGAGGACAACGAAAGCTCTGTTCACCCTTGCTATTTGATCCCCAAAACAGAGCATCACCTCAAACACATGATTGAAAGAAAAAATTGCATTTTATTTACTTCAATCGAATGGGAAATACATTTTGAAAAAGGGACTTGAAGAAAGAAGATGCGAACCACTTTTAAAGGGAAAGAAATTAAAGGAAAACAATTTGGAAGTAATTTGCAGTGTGAGATGAAACTCTGTGAGTTGAAAACTGTTGAAGATGAAGTCTGCTGCGCGACTATTTATAAGCCCTCCATTGCGGTATAGAGCTCTTCATGGCCATGATTCATGCCGAAGATCTCACCAACTCTCTGCCGCGGCATCTTCCATATTGGGCTTATGTGTAAACTTGCTTTTTCTCATTTTTGAATTACTTTGCCCTTTTAAGTGATGGGTCGACTTCACCTCTGAGATTCCTTGCACCAAGTCAACCGCTGCGAATTCTATCCCTTTCTTGCCATGACCTTATCTTTGAAGTAGGAAACAACTCCCAAGCAAGCTGTCCCTTCCAAAAATAACTTTTGGCAGATTCCCATCTTCTTATGCCATCCAAGCCACTCCTTCAAATGTTTTCCCGCTCCGTGGGCTTGGTCCACATGTTCTGCAAATCCAAATCGTCAGTGTGTTTTATTGCGATAGTTAAGCTTTTAATGCCGTAATTAAATGTGAAAATAAGCTGATATAAGCAAACATTACTCCCTTTGGTAATATTCTCTCATCGGCATCTTCACTGCAGCATCTTTGGCTTCCCTGAGCGGTGCTGCGGATGCCTCTGCTGCCGTGTGGTGATGGAGATTCCTCTGCCGTGAAGAAGACTTTGTTGTTGTGTGATTGAACGGACCACTTGTGATGAGAAAGAGAAACGTGTGCCTCGTTTGGGCCTTTTTAGTGTGTGTGAGATGCATTGGGCCTTTTTGATATAAGTGTGTGTTAATGGCCTAATGTCAATGTGATGGGCTTTGATGAGGTATTTTGTTAAAAAATTATAAAATAAGGTATTTTTATTATTTTCGGCCATGGTAAAAAATATTGGAATTTTTGTGTTTAAACGAGCTTTACTATCCCAGTTGGACCGTTAACAATAGTGGATATATGATGAAAGCTGCTTCTGTACGTGACATTTTGTATATAATTCAACATTTTAGACCCAAGCTTTTCCATTCCATTTCTTCTCTATCAACTTTTGCTAAATGTCACAATGATGAGATCACGTGGAAAAATATATATTTGTATTTAAAGCATTCTAAAAAATTAGCTTCTCTGCTTTCAATGACATAATGATGGAGATGAAGAACTCCATCCCTCATCTTGGCTCTCATAATTATTTATTTATAGGTAAAAAAGATCATGAAAGATTTTAAAATTTGTCTAGATAAAATTATGAGAAAAAATTAAAATCATATTTCAAATAAAAGTCACATTTAAATTAAAGGTGTAGACTTCAGCGCTCCCGTTGTGATACTTCTATTTTTGGATGTGACGTTCTCAACGATTTCTGACCATTGGATTCAATATCTAATTTTCTTACCGTCCGATACAATAAGTTTTAACTTTCTAAACAAGTTTTAAAAACATTTTGGACTGAATTCATATGTGGTTGTCCTCGTGATAGATTTTTACACCTTTTTTATTCCACCCGTTGATATCAACAAATTTTTTTTCTTAAATTTTTATACGTTGTATATTTTGGGGAAAATATACGAATTGAATGTTAAAAACTTAAGAAAAAAAATTGGGGATAGAAATTGGGGAAAATATACAACGTATAAAAATTTAAGAAAATAAAACAACCGCAAGCGAAGTGCGGTCGGGAAATTCTAGTTTAAATTAAATTAAATATGATAAAAAATAAGAAAATTATTCCTATGTGTCATGAGGAGAGCATGTCCAGTTGTCCACACATAGGATCCACATCATCTATCTCTCACATGTATCCATTGCATTATGTTATAGAATATATTTAAAAAACGTATGCGTTTAGAAAAGCTAGAACTAGAACGCTCTTGAAACGTCTTCGGTTCGGAACCGCGTTTCTGCTTTCAGATTTCCTCTTCTCATTTCATTTCATTTAAATACCCAAAGAAGACAAAGACGACCTTTCTTTTCATTTTCAAGCAGAAGCTTCCAGAGACAAGACAAGACCAAGAGAAGAGGAGGGAAAACGCTGGTTTTCATTTCCATTGCGAGAGAGACAGATTTCAATTTCAATTTTACTTAAAGAGAAAACCAATCTACGCTTTACAGTGAAGGAAAATTGCGATAAAGAATATAAGAATGGGGCAAATTTCTTCAGCAAAACAAGCGGAGCAGTTGAGGAAAGATGGGAACCTTTTTTTCCAGAAAGAACGTTTTGGGGCTGCCATTGATGCTTATACTGAAGTAAATAAAACTTAAACCTTCCTTTTCTTTTTTCTTTTCAATTTTTTCGATCCTTCATATATACATTCGAGAATTTTGAATTTTGAATTTTTCTTTTTTTGGGTTTTAAAGGCGATTGCTTTATGTCCTAATGTTCCTGTGTATTGGACGAATCGAGCTCTTTGCCATCGAAGGCGCAAGTATGTATGCTTACTAATCTTTTTTTACAATAATGGGATTTTCCTTTTTCTTGCTTTTCGTAAAAATAGGAAAAGAAGGGTTTTCGAATGTCTTTATGTTTCTTGGTTTCAATTTGATTATTGGGTTTATGCAGTGATTGGTTGAGAGTGGAAGAGGATTGCCGGAGAGCTATTCAACTTGACCACAGTTCGGTCAAGGTAATTTCCTTCCTTTAATATTCTGTTTTTGCTGATTCTTTAATCTTTATTGTGTTTTGCTGATTTCTTATCTATTGGCATGAAAATTCGATAATTCATTGACCAACTGAACTTTTGAAAGAGTTGGCTTCTTCCTTGACTCGTTATAAACTTGCCTTGGGGGCCATTTTTCTTTCTTGATGTAATACTAGATTATATTTAGTGGGCCTATAACAAGATCTTAGGTGAGCACAAACAACCTTCAACTACACCTTAAAACTAAATCATTCTCGACATTTTAATAATTTCCCCTAAAAGTGATTCATTTTTTTTTAACTACACCTTAAAACTACTGCAATCTGAAGTATGAATGAAATGAGGGAGAAATTGAAGTAAATTACTGACACACAACTTTCTAGGTCTGAAACTGTTGAGATCCTTATGTATCTTAGGTTATTTTAGTGAACTACCAATGCCATGTGTGAAGAGTTACGATGAAGCTTGATTTGCCAGTATGGGGCACAATGCTTTTCTTCAGTGGATTAGTCTTGCTCATTAGTGGTTTGAAGGATTTCTATGCTGGGTTAGAAGTTCTTACTGCCTATAGCTTTCAAATGTAACCTTAATGTTTTTGAAACTTCCTGATCTTTATACTGCTAGCTTCAGCTCCCTTGTTATGTACCTTGTTTGTTTTACATGTAGTCGCAGAGACCAGGGGTTTACTTATTTTACGTTTAATATGCATAACTTTTCCTTGAACTATTACAACTAACAGGGTTTAGTTTTCTTTACTACATGTCAGGCACACTACATGTTGGGACTTGCCTTGCTACAGAAGCATGAATATGATGGAGGGGTCAAGGAACTACAAAAGGTATTTGACACCATCAATCTTTCTGTTTCTTAATAATCAGGGACGATATGCAAATGAAACCATAAATTATATAGGATTATTTTGATATTCACCCTTTCCATTTTCTTTGGATTAACTGGAAAGTAATTCGTGTATTGGAGATGGGTATTTTGCTGCTTTACTTCAATTTATTTTTCTTAAAATTGTTGGATTAAATATGTGCTTTTTTTTTGGTGGCGTATTATTATCATGACACTGACACTTGATCTATTAATATGCACTTTTCCTCTAGACCATTGATGTCGCTGCTAATTTCTTCTTATACAATGGCAATGCAATGGTAGGATTTGATGTATATGTACATTTGGTTACTTTGATATTCATATCTATAACAGTTACTGCTAATTCTTTGGTCTTGACTCTTAACTATTGCAGAATGTTGGCTTTTGGAGTCAATATAATGCTTGGTTTGTTGGGGGATCATTTATGCAATTAGCTAATCATTATTCATGATAGAGCTGGCAATTGAATGGCTTGGGAACTTGGGAAGGGTTTGGGTCAGGTCATTTCAGGTCAGAAAGGATTTTGGGGTTGGGTAATTGGTTTTCTAGGAGGTCATTTTGAGTTGGGTCTAAAAGTTTCAATTATCTTCTCGAGTTATTCCTAGAGTAAATTTTCAATACTTATAATTGGATTTAAAATTAAATTAACATTTAAATAATACATATGAAAGTATTTTTAAAATTTTAATATCTCTTGATGTTACTGATAGAGTAATAATTTGTGCTATATTAATTAGTTTCAATCAATTCAGGACTATTTCAGACTTCGCTTTTGGGTCATTTGGATTTGTGTCATAGGTTCATGTCAAATCAGTTTGGAGTTGTGAATTTGGGGGTTGATTTTTTGTCAAATCAAGTTGGGTAGTTAAGGTTCAGGTCAGCTTGGTCACCTCAACTGATTATGATTTCTTCTTAATTTTCCAGCCAACAAGCTTGGCATTGTCCTTTGAAGCATTTTTATCCTGGCAAGTTGTCCAAATTTTGGGTAATGAACCAATGATGTTTATGCTGAATGTGGAAGCTTGTAATGTAGAACTCTTCTCGAAGTCATTTTGGAGCTGCTTTTTTTATATAGAATATATTCCTTCTTCACATAAATGCTGCAGAAATTATTATTGCCTGGACTCTATATGTGGAAGTTAGAGTCTCTGAAAAAGAAAATTTGGTTGAATGTAGATAGCTAAGAATCCTGGTGTTTATTTCTTGCTGTGCTATGTATTCTTACGGGATTAGATTTAAAGACTAGGTAAAGCTGCATTGAGCATAATATGTCCTTTTCTTAGCATCATATTAACTAGCAATCTAACTTGCTTGTGTAGGCCATGGATCTTGGAAGGGGTGCAAATCCAAAGGGTTATATGGTAGAGGAGATTTGGCAGGAGCTTGCAAAAGCAAAGTACCTCCAATGGGAGCAGGCATCTACCAAGCATTCATGGGAATTGCAAAACTTGAAGTATGTTATCCCTGTGAGTTTAGTCATTTGCTTCTAAGGAAAGATTACCTCTTTTAAAGAATTGGTTATAATTTTTACTTTCACTTCATGCAATTCTTTCCTTTATATCTCAGGGAAGCTTGTGAAACTGCTTTAAGGGAAAAACATTTTCTTGATGATTCTGAGTTGGATGAGGCTAGCGTTTCTCATTCCAACCAACTGAAGGCTCTGCAACAAGTGTTTAGAAAAGCTGGTGAAGCTGACATCCCTGGTGATGTAAGGATTTGGTTGTTTTTGTTTATTTGTATAGTTCATTTTGTTCCATTCAATTTATACATATACTTTATATTTTTGGAGATACTAATAGATGGTTTCAGGTGCCGGATTACTTGTGTTGTAAAATCACACTTGATATCTTTCGTGATCCCGTCGTTACTCCAAGTGGAGTTTCATATGAGAGAGCAGTCATCCTTGAGCATCTTCAAAAGGTAGTAGTATATGCTTTGGATGTTTAGTTCTTCTTCTTCTTCCTCATTATCTTTTCCCTTCATTTTCTTTCAACATTGATATTAATCAACTTTCTGAAAATCAGGTTGGAAAGTTTGATCCAATAACACGCGAACCACTATATCCATCTCAGCTCTTACCTAACTTGGCATTAAAGGAGGCAGTCCAAGCATATTTAGATAAACATGGTTGGGCTTATAAGACGATCTAAAGGTTGAATCTTACTGTTAATTGTTTGCTGAACATGCATAGACTTAGTATTTGGAGTTTACAGATTCTGGCTGTGTCTGTTACCGTGTACATCTACATTATACATGATCAGTCATGTTTGGTATATATATATATAATATAATATAATAGATGATTTTTATGTAGGCTTCAGCGTGCAATGAGATGCCATGCCATGTAGCACTGCATGTTGAGATCCTGTCATTTTTGGAATTGTACAGTTATTATAACATTAATAATTAATATATTAATTATAACGTTTAATTGTTTGGTTTTAAAATGTATCATGAACTTGCCCCTTGACTAATACATTAATTATAGGATTGAATTTCTTTTCGGCTTATGAATTTATGACTCTTCAGCCCATGAGAGTTATGGACTATTGACAACGCTAGGCGTAGATGGTCCTGGTGTCTTAATTTTTAACTGGTTTGATGGCCTATTATGACCCATTTGACAGGATCATGGTGAAGATTTAAGATGGTTTATTCGAATATTTGTTAGTAGAGAGCTGAACTCGTAATTCTTATGAATCTTTGACGAGAGTATGTTGGTAGAGTGTTGAACTTGTATTAATCCAAATATATAAATCCTTGGCCTAGTTGCCAAGCTCTATACTCACCCGTGCCCCTTATGTAGTACATTCGTTATCCATTTTATTATATAATATAATAACCACCTTAGTTCATTATATATATATATATATATATATATAACCACCTTAGTATAATGTAGAAAAAAAGGGTTTAGGTGAATTTATTAGATATATAATGTAGAACTAGAATCAATGCAAGTATGCAACAAAAATTTTCCCATCTATAAGGTTAAAATCCCAATTTGGTACCAAACCTTTTAGGAAAATCCCAACTTAGTTCCAAACATATAATTTCGGATTATCAGATATCAAACGTTTGAAAAAGCATCCAATTAAATACTTTTTCAATAGATCTGTTAAATGTGATTGACACACGCCACTGAGCGCGTGCCAGGTTAATTTTCTCAAAAAAAAAAAGCCACGTGGCATTAAAATAGCCACGTGGAATTTAATTAATTTAAGATAAAAAATTGTTGACTTTTTAAAATTAAAATATAAAAAATTAATAACTCATAAAAAACAAATAAGCCGAAAAAACCTTTTTTTTTTAAAAAAAAAATTCCCTTTCTTCTTTTTCAAATCTATCAAAAATCAGATAAGATTTAAGTTAAAAAAAAAAAAACCAATCATCATCTTCCTATCCAGGCGTCACGTTCTTTTAAAATTCTTTCTTCCATTTTTCAGTTTCATTTTTTCTCATCCATTTGATTCAATCCTCAACCGGTCTTCATCCTTTGGTGCAAACAACCACCACGCCCACCCATCACCATCCGCTAGGGCCACCACCACCACCAAACATTTAGTCAACGCCACATGGTTATTCGCCGGCAATGGGCAAGCCTCCCCCTCCTCCTCACGGGAAATCGCGTTTTGATCCTGGGTTTTGAGGAATTGGGTTTGATTTAAACAATGACTGTTGAGGCTGAAGGAATTGGGTTTGGGGTTGGTTTTGGTTTTGGAGTAGGAGAGAGACAAGGGCTTGTAAAAGAGGGTTAGATTGTTGAGGCTGCAATTGTGCTGGTTGGTAGCAGCAATGGCTGCAAGAATAGGTGGAGCAGCGATGGTGATGGTGGGAGGCTTGGGGCAGTCGAGCAGAGGAGGGTTTAGGGGGTTTCGGAGATATCTTAAAATCTGGTTCAGTTGTATGATTCCTTCTTCTTATAATTGTTTTCTGTATTTTCAATTTTGGCGTATAATATGACAAAATCAAAGCATTTACTTTGTTTTCAATTTTTTTAAAAAAAAAATTTGGGTGCCCTAATTCGACATAAAGGATTCACCCCGGAAAGGGGAAAGACATGTTTTAATGGCTGCTCATTTTTGTTTATTGGTTGGAAGAGAAGGCTGTGGATTTGTTTTGAGTTATTTCAGGCAATCTCAGTCTCAGGCGGTGGGCGGAGCACCAGTGATGATGGACGGTTTATGGGGTTATGTTTGAGTGTTCTTCATGTTCTTCGAATGTTCTTCATGGTTCTTGAAAAAGTGGATTTTTGATCTTTTTGTAATAGAAAAACTTAAAAAATTAGTGTTTTTTTATAAAGAGAAGTCAAAGGAATATAATAATAATAATAATAATAATAATTTTTATTTATAGCAAAAAAATAATTATATAATAATTACCGTGATTAATTAGTATATATCAATTTTTTGTGGCAAAAAATATATGGCAAATTATACAATACAACGGCGGTGGAGTTTAGAATACCACACAAGTGGGTCTTTAAGGGTGACATGTGTCCCTTAGGGATTAGATTGAAATATTTAAAACTTAATTAATTAAAAAAATGGACATGTGTCAACTCCATAAGCCGCTTGTGGAGTCCAAAATTTACACCGCCGGTGTATCATATAATCACCCAAAATATATATATACTATATATTATTTTAAACTACATAGGAAATTACTAAAAGGCCAAATTGAGGATTAATGTGGTGCCTCCTTTTGGTTATTTTTGATCTTTTCACACTTTTCGGGTGACTAAAAAGCCCCTGGATGTATTTCTTCCTTCCCTTTTCTTTCTGCCCTTTTTGGTAATTTACTTCTTTTACATATATTTTGAAACCCTTTTCACGTTTCTAAATCCTCTCCGGTTTGGTTAAAAACGTTTTTTTCCTCTCTACTTTTCCCTTTTACATTTCTGAATCCTCTCCGATTTATCTCCTCAGGTCTGTTCCTTATCTCCTCATGGGTTTTCCATTTTTCCATTTTTTTAGTCATTCATCTGTTTTATTCCAATTCAATATGCGGTTAAAAACGTTTTTTTTCTCTCTTTTTTTCCCTTTCACGTTTCTTAATCCTTTTCGATCAATCTCCTCAGGTTTGTTCCTTATATCCTCACGTCTGTTCCGCCGTCGCTTCATGGGTTTTCCATTTTTTTAGTAATTCATTTGTTTTATTCCAATTCAATCTACGCGTGTCTCATCTCTTAACTTTGAATTCTCTGTTAAACGATGCATTATTTCTCAGTCGAATTTTCCATTTATTGATTGTGATTGTTTTTGCCTTTGTTTTCCACTTGCAGATCTAATTTCGAGTTGCTAACGGTTTTCTATTAAGCCATGGCTTTGGTGAGTTATCCTTTTTTTTGAAAAAAAAAATTTAGTGTTCTTTTCTGATGCATTTTCTTTTTAAGTTATTGTTATCTTAATTTGAAATTTTCTTGATTGAGTCGAGATTTAGTTAAATTGAATTTTTTTTAGTTATTCATTTGTTTTATTCCATTTTAATATGCGCATGTCTCATCTCTTTTGTTTTCCGTTTTTTGGTAATTCGATTGCAGGTTGTATTATAGATTGGATGAGGGTAGGAGATGCTGTACCATAGGATAATTCATAGGATAATTCAGAATTGCATTTTATTTGTTTTGTAGATAATTCTGAAATTGCATATTTATTTGTTTTGTAGAATCTTTGGTTTTGAATTGACAGGTTGGGGTTTAAAAGTTTATGCAGTTGTTCATGTACTTTGCAGGTTTCATTGTTGTCTCTATCCTGAAAATAATGACTCTGTACACTTTTTGAGATTTAGTTGTTTGTTTTGACGGTGTAATCAGGAACAGGCTGTAATGGATGACCATTGTAGGTTGTGTGTTGACGATTTTATCAATCGTGAATCAGTTCGGCTTGCTTCTCTACATAAGAACCAGGGCCATACAAGGTTTAAATAACAGAACAGTGTGAGTGAATCCTTTTTATTATTTACCTATATAAGTCTGGCTGTGTCTCTATCATTTTTTTCCTGATATGATTTATATTTCCTCTCATGTTTCCAGATTCTGTTGGAAAAGTTGCTTAGTATTTTGAATGAACTATGTAAGCTGCGTGAAGATGTCCAGATTTTGTCATCTCATTTACGCATCTATTATGAGCGCCACCCACTCAATCACATTAATTCCTTGGATTGATGGATCAACTAAAATAGGAAGATGAATATTGGAGTGATTAGCTGAATTCTTAGTTGTGCTATTTATTTTTTTTTTCTTCTCATGATCTTATGATATATTTTTCTCATCAATTTCTGATATAAAAGTTATGAGTATCACTTTTATATATAGTTGTTTTGACCTTGAACTATAAAAGTTGCTGTTGTTTCTTTCTATTTTTTTTCTTTCCATCATTCTTCATTTCTATAGTCATTCACAAGGATATTAACAGACACAACAGCTTGATAGCTTTTAGCATGATCACAGTAAACTTCATTTACAATTGCTTTCATTGAGTAGTTCATGAATGCAATATAAGCTAACCCTGCTTCCAAGTTTATTAAATCTGCTTCCCCTCTTTTTATTGACTCCAAACACTCTTGAGCTGTCTCCAAGTTTATAACTATAAAGGCATTAGTGTTAAATATTATCATATGAAAAAGTTTGTTTTAAAAAAAAAAAAAGAAGACTAAGTGAATATACTGCTTGCTCTGTCTTTCTTTTTTAATTAGTCAACACTCAACACACTGCCTACCTTTTCTTTCTTTGTAACTTATCAGAAAGGGAATTTATTAACTTCTACTAATTTAGCTACAAGAACTCCCAAAAGCTTCTGCTAAAAATGCTCTTTTGGGCAAGCTAGCTCCATGACAATAACTACACCAAAGAACCTAAAAAGAATTAACCGTTATAAATTTATAATAATGACTTTACCGTTATAAATTTATAATAATGACTTTAATAGAAATCATCAAATGGAAGAAGTTAATGGGAGATTTAAGTACCATTTATGTAAGGATACAAGGGCAGCTTTTTAACTTAGGAATGCCTCTCAACAGTCAGTTTTTAACATTTTTCCAAGCATGCCAATTCTTCAATCATTCATTTTTTGGCATCATCATTCTGAATTAAAACTCCTTTATTACCCTATAATGAAAAACGAAAGAAAACTGTAACAAAACAACGTTCTTTAACAATTAAAAGGAACAAGTTAATAGGAGATTTAAGTATCATTCATGTAAGGATATAGGATGACAGCTTTTTAACTTAGGAATGGCTCTCAACAGTCAGTTTTAAACTTTTTACCAACCATTTGATTTCTTCAATCATTCATACGTTTTTAAACAATTAAAATTTAAATATATTTATCAAAACGCACAAGCTAAAAAGTTGTGCAGAAAGTTAACCAAAAATAAGTTAAGAGGAAAGTTAGAATCTAGGTTTTGCAAACAAAATTATTATTCAATCAAAAAACGGAAATATATATAAAGATTATAAAAACACCCTATACCCAACTATGATTAAAAGCCTTTTACAATCTAAAACGGAAAAAATTCGTCAAATTCCTATGTTTAGTGCACATTAATTACACCTTTATACTAACTCTAATTAGATTAAAACAATCCAAAATGATGATTATATATTATTATCATATTATATATATATATATATATTATTATTACAACAAATGCCATTTCACAACAGTATAAATATAGAGATTCAGAAACGAAAAATCACAAACAGTACTCACACCCAAGAGACAATAGATTGGAAGAAAACAGGTAAGATACTAATTCCAATTATATTATATTATTATTCTCAAAGAACGTTTTCTATGGCTATCTCAATTATCTATAGAATGTACTAGGAGTTTTTAAACATTTTCAATTTAGAATTGCATAGAATCTACTTTCATCATTTTAAAAATTGAGGCAGTTGGCTTCAATTTTCGGCCACATTATTCTTACCTTCATGGCTTGCTCTGTCTTTTCAAAACTCCACATTATATAGTCCTGTTTTGTAGTTTAAAGGTATTCAGCCACAGCATGGCACCTATTATCGACTTCGAATTCAAAAATTCACTACAGACATTGTGCGAGACTCTCAACTTCACTCCACCTACTTATGTGACAAAACAGAATATATGGAACGACTTGCAAGCGAAGGTAGAGTTTAGAGAAGAAACAAAACAAGGAAGACGATATACTTCCTTTGGACATTCAGCAACAAACGAAGAGTTTACAGAACAAAATGCTGCGAAGAATGTAATTCTAGAATTGCAACAAACTCATGGAATACTACAAATAATTCTTCTATCAAATAAGAAAAAAGCAGATTCCAAAAAAAGTGATGCTTAATATATTATCAACTTCTATTTCTTATCAAGTTCCATTCTTGATTATAAGATTTGTGGTGGTGAATTTCCAGTAAAATGTGATATGATTCACTGATGTTTAAATACATTTGAGTATGTATCCTTTCCTTCAATACAAAAATAACAATATCACAGAGTACACCTAATAATACAAAAAGAAAATAATCTTCACACTTATCCTTTCTACATTAAATCGATCATGAACAATTCTATAAAAAAAGGTTGCCCGTAGCGCCAGCGCGGGCCGACAAACTTGTTATTATTACAACTAACGCCATTTCAAAACAGTATAAATATAATTTAAACCCTTTATGAATCTAAAACGGAAAAACATCTTCAAATTCCTATGTTTATGGAGATTAATTACATCTTTATACTAACTCATCATTATTATTATCATTATTATTATTATTATTATTATTACAACTAATGTCATTTCAAAACAGTATAAATATAGAGATTCAGAAACGAATAATCACAAAAAGTACTCACAACCAAGAGATAATACATTCAAAGAACACAGGTAAGATACTAATTCCAATTATTATTATTATTATTATTTTCGATGGCTATCTCAATTATCTCTAGAATCTACTAGGAGTTTTTTAAACCTTCTCAATTTAGAATTGCCTAGAATCTACTTAAATCATTTTCTTTTAGATTTTTATTAAACTTTATTCTTACAAAGCTTCACTTTTCGGCTAATTGTTCTTACAATGTACTAGAGTTTTTAAAAGGCTTAATGGGCAAAAAGGCCCCTGAACTTACACCGAACCGTCAAATAAGCCCCTGAACTATTATTTCGGCCAAATAAGCCCCTGAACTCTTAAAAAAAGCCAAATAAGCCCTGTTGCCAAGGCTAAATGCTCAAATAAGGACTAAACGTTTTAAGATTTTCTCAAATAAGGATCAAAATACACAATTCCAACAAATTAGAACACATACTTAATATTTTTTTTACAAATTGGATACAATATAAGTTAATACTAATGTGTGAGGGATATATAAATTGAAAATCACACGATAATTTTATATCATATTATGTTTAATGAATTTATTTTGATTAATAGGGTTTGATTTTTAATTAACATGATAATATCATTTTTTTTAATCAAATTTAACGTATATGTATGAGAAGCATTGGTTTTCATTTAAGGATTCCCTGATTTGTGAAAATTTGCTAAGTATGTGTTCTAATTTGTTGGAATTGTGTATTTTGATCCTTATTTGAGAAAATCTTAAAATGTTTAGTCCTTATTTGAGCATTTAGCCTTGGCAACAGGGCTTATTTGACTTTTTTTAAGAGTTCAAGGGCTTATTTGGCCGAAATAATAGTTCAGGGGCCTTTTTGCCCATTAAGCCGTTTTTAAAACTTTCTCAATTTAGAATTGCATAAAAACTACTTTCATCATTTTCTTTTACATTTTTATTCAAGTTTGTCCTTACCTCAGAGCTTCACTTTTCACCAACGTTGTTCTTACCTTCATAGCAATACTAATTAAATAGACATGATTTGTAGCTTAGAGGTATACCACCGCAACATGGCAGCTATTATCAACTTCGACTTCAAAAGTTCACTGCAAACATTGTGCGAGTCTCTCAACTTCACTCCACCTACTTATGTAACAAAACAGAATATATGGAACAACTATCAAGCGAAGGTAGAGTTTACAGAAGAAACAAAAGAAGGAAGACAATATACTTCCTATGGACAGTCAGCAATAGACGAAGAATTTGCAGAACAAAATGCTGTGAAGAAGGCAATTCTAGAATTGCAGCAAACTCATGGAATACGAATAGAAGATTTCAACTCTGACAAAGTTGATACCCTTGAAGCTCAGATTGAATCTGACAACGAAGAAAAAAGCCTTCGAGAAGCTCACCTACGACAACAAATTGGAGCAATGAGAAAGATGATCCAACGAATAAAAATAACATCATATAGCAAAAACAAAATGCTAGCAATGTTGGACGCTGTGGAGATGGATAAATAGAAAACTAAATTAACCTATACTACAAATAATTCCTCATGCTTTCTGCTTCAACAAAAAAATATGATGTTCCTGATGTACTTTTTGCAAAAGTCTATGCGATACGTTTTACACTCATTCTTCCACATTATAATGCCTACTTCACATGTGAGATAGAAAGAACTCAATTCTATAAAAAAACAAAATTAACTTCATATATTTATCATTTTTCAACATTAAATCGATCAAGAACAAATCTATAAAAAAGGTTGCCCGTAGCGCCAGCGTGGGCCATCAAACTTGTATCAATTAACTATGACAATTTACATAGTTTTTTCTTTTTTCGCATAGATAATTTACATAGTTATGTATTAATTATCCACTAAATAAATAATTAATTAACAAATTTTTGTGGGCTGTTACTAAAATAAAAATAAATTTTTGTGGGCTAAATTATCAGCTAAAAATATATAAATTAACGAAATTTGACTATAGGGACTCATTTGCATAATTAGAAATCATAGAAGGACCTAACATGTAATTTCACCGATAATTTCAGCCTATAATACACATGTATAACGGAAAAATTGACTTAACGGCACGTGTCTTTTACTTGCTGTTGTCAGAGTCAAAAAAGTACTTAATTGAACGCATTTTCAAACGTTTGGTACCTAATAATCCGAAATTAAAGGTTTGATACTAAATTAGGATTTTCGTAAAAGGTTTGGTACTAAATTGGGATTTTAGCCTATCTATAAACTAAAGTATTCTCTTTTTCTTCTCTTTTTTTTGGTTAAAATATAAACTGAAGTGTTCACTACTACAGAAGGGTACATCATCTTTTTTTTTTTTTTGCCCAGAAGGGTACATCATCAACAAAATATTGTAAAGATTGGGATTAAGGGGTGGCAAAAAATGAAATAAAATAATAATAAAAAAAGGATAGAGAAACAGTTTGGTGTCATCACATCAATGATAACAATACAACTTTCCCCATACATCATGCAACCAAACAGGGGAAAAAAGGGAAGAAGAAAGATTGAAAAATAAAAAATCTTATTGGTTATAGTATTATTATTATAAGGCACTTTTATAGTGATGAATGGTCCAAGAAATGACTTCAAATAAAGTGAATGCATTGGATTTGTAATTGTATGGTTTTATTATTCTTGTCATTGTTTTTGTGGGTTGTCCTGAAAATAACCCTTCAGCTAATCAATTTACGATAGTATTTTTTTTTTTGACAATAATCAAATCTACAATAGTTTTTTTTTTAACGAGAAATCTACAATAATTTAGGGTGGTGGTATTGATGATGCTACATTAAATTAAATACAACTAGAATTTTCCGGCCGTGCTTCGCGAGCGGCTGTTTTATTTTATAAATTCTTTTAAGAAAATTTCAGTTAAGAAATGAATTTTTGTTGTGAAATGATAATAAAAACAAATGAAGAGAATAGAAAATTGAAGCATGGAAAAGACAAGAGAACAGAGAGACAATACATTATGGAGAAGAAGAAAATATGAAAAAGGGGAGAAATTGTTCTTATTCATCCTATTTCATAACAAAGTAAGTGGTGTATTTATAGGCACATAGATACATCACCATAAATGTAAGAGGATGAACTTAGTACATAGGTATATATGTATGAATGAACCAAGTTATTAATCTTATCCATGCTTTAATTTTAGATTCATGGACATCCACAATATACATGTATATTCATAACAAATTTATAATTAATTTATAATTATTTGATTAATTTATTTTATATAGGAAAAGGGGATGAATGTCTTTTGATTTTTCCAAACTAAATGAATACAAATATAATAAACAAAATATTAAAAAATTAACTATTGACACTTGTCAAAAAAAAACCTAATGCCATGTGGCACTCAATGAAAGCTTTGCTTATAAAATTAATAGTAGGTTTAATAGTAGTACTCCCTCCGTCCCTTGATGTATCTCCACTTCTAGAAAGATTTTTTGTTTCTATTTACATGTCCACTTTTGACTATTAAAAGTGAGTTTTACTTATATATCGGTAATCAATGCACCACTTTCTCCACTATCTTGAATGCAAACTTATCAAATAAACCAATCACAATTTAGTATTTGGAAGAAGAAAGAAGTAATTATAACGGGGAACTCTTAATTCATGAAAAGAGAGAGGCTAAAAATGGAAGAAACTACTAAATTTGTGTAGAAGTAAGTAAAAAATTAGTTTTCTTACTTAACGTGAAGCGGTTAAAAAGGATACTCCCTCTGTCCCATTATATAAGTGCCTTTTAACTATATCATCAAGATTAAGAAAATTAGTTAGGACACAAAATTTTATATAATTTTACCATCATCTTCTATTTTTACCCTTATTCTTTTTCCCCACTAATTCTCTCTCCTCTTACCCGCTCTTTTAACTACCAAGGATAGTTTTGGAAACAACTAATAAATATGCATTGGATTTGATAAAGGGACTTATAAATTACGAAAAAAAAAACTTTTAGAAGGGAACTTATATTATGGGACAAAGGGAGTATATAATAAGGGGAGGAAATATATTATTGTTTCTGGATCAAGGGGGAAATCTCCTTTTTTTCACTTTTATTTTTTTTAATAATCACTTTTCCAACCAAAGGAAAAGTGAAACGGACCAGATCAAGTTTTAAAATTCTACAAAGATTAATGTTTTGAATGTCCTTTGTCTGTTGGCCAAAAAAAAAATGTCCATTGTCTAAACAGAAAAAAATAGTGTCAACTTCCTGTCTAAGAGTTTGAGTCCTGTTTAATGGGAAGAAACTTTATTAACATTTACATTTTTACATTTGAATGTTCTTAGTACTTTCACCGACACTACGTTGGAAAAATTGGATTATACTACTATACATTGCTCTGGTCAATTATATATATATATATATATATATATATACATATCTTACTATTAAAGTTATCCTCAAACTGTTGTATGCTTAGTTAGACCTGGCAATTTCTGACGCGACACGTTTGTACGACACGGAATGATATGGGTTTTACCGTGTTTGTGTTTGGGCTTAACGTGTTTCGTGTTTAATCGTGTCAGCACGATTAAGAGAAAACGTATTTTGTGTCATAACCGTATAAAACACGGCTAGCACGATGTGTTACACGGATAACACGTTTATTTAGTCGTGTTATCCGTCTCAACACTTTAACCGCTAAAACGATAACACGTGTAGTAAACGTTTATAACTTTATATGTTTGTTTAATATAAAATACCACTTTGACCTTTTGAAAATAATAAAAAATCATTAACATTGTGTAATTTTATAAATGTTTTAGGGAGATTTATGGTAATTTTAACATGTTTAAATTATTCGTGTTAAAATGTTTAACTCGTGTTAGTCGTGTCTTGTCGTGTTTTTGGTTACACGTTTAAAAAATTCGTGTTTAGTCGTGTCGTGTCGTGTCGTGTACACGACTAATAAACAGTTCTCGTAAACGTTTTATAAGACCATGACACGATTAGTTATTCGTGTCGTGTTTGTGTTTGGCCATATACTCCTAAATTATACACGTTTATACGACACGAAAGACGACACGAAACACGAATTGTCAGGTCTATGCTCAGTATTTGACTCTTCACATGTTGATATTTGTCGAACGTTGATTGGTTGGGAGAAAACCAATATATTATTATTATTATTATTATTATATAATTTAGAATTCCAAATATAATATTTATAAATAATATTTAGAATATTGAATTATGATTAAAGTAAAACTCCATTTATTTTTTATAGTAAATAATTATTTGAATAAACATTAGAATTCTAACAATATTTTTTTCATTTAACTTAATTGTGATTATATAAAATAAAATTTTACTCAGAACTGAAATTACTCAGTTTCAATCATAAACCAAAAAAATCCGACGCGAATGCGCAGAGAAAATATCTGGTATATATAAATGATGAGTCTTTTTTTTTTCATTTAATATATAAATGCCAGCTAAGTATGAATCAGATTTTGTCCAAATCAAATAAGAAATTCCTGTTTTTTACTCTATTATTACGCAGCTCGAATCAACCAAAAAAAACCTTCGATGGCCTTTTTTTTCCCATTTGAATTAGCTTTCCAAATATAATATAGAAAATGTAGACCAATATATGTTTAGAGAGTGTTTAGGATAAGGATGATAAACATGATGAGACGAGGGTTTATATATAGAAATTATTGTGCTGTATAATATTTTTTGTGTAAACTGTCATCACATTTCATCTATATTTTTGCCCCAAACACAATTTTTAAATTCGATCTTATACTTGAGGTTGAAACCTTAGAATGTATAAATTTGATTTAACTTATTATCTTCATTAGTCTCTAATAATTTTTTTTTTGAAGAAAAAGTCTCTAATAATAATCAATCTCAATTATGCAATTTATCAAAATGATTGTGCCTTTCTCAAGTAAACATCAAGAAATAATTATATAATTCATCTACCAATATTTGTCTTTTTTTTTTTTGGCACAATCATCTACGAATATTTGTCTAAACTCTAAAAACCCTACCAACTAAAAACCCTACCAACTCAAACACTTTGGCCACGTTGGTTTTTTATGGTATGAGATACCAGAAAAAAGCCAAAATAAAGCTTACTATTCATCCAATCCAATGGATCCCATAAAATTGCATAAATGGACAGCAAAGTCATCATAAATAAATAAACTAATAAAAAATTGAACCCAAAATGGGGAAGATGGTTTTATACGAAGAGTGCTCTCAATTTTTTTTATATCCCAATTTTCTTTTGTCGGTGAGGAATTTTTGTAACTCCATGCAAATTAAATATAGCGCCTGATAAATTTGACTTAAAGTCTTAAACCCAAGATTATTATTTTTTAAAATTATATATTATATTATTACATGAAAAAGTTTCATTACTAGTATTGACGAAAAAAGTGATGGAAGAAATGGTCAAAAAGTAAAGCAATCGAAAATCATGGAATTAATTTGCATTTATGTCGGTGTAGGTAGGGCTATAGAATTGAGGAGAAGAAGCTAGCCACTCTAATTCCACTCGTTTTCTTTTGCAGCAATTAACACTTTGTTTTCATTTGTGTCATAGGAAGAATTGGTCACCTCAATGGGTTGTTTTCAATACACATGGTTTTGTTTGTTCTGAATTTAGGTGGTATCTTATATATCCCCTTCCCAAGGTACTACAATGTCTAACTGGAAGGAATTCTTTCTTCTTCTTTTTTCCTTTTTTTTTTTTTAGTTTCCAATGAAATAGATTCTACTAGTATTTTCATTCTCTCAATTCCATATATATATATATATATATATATATATATATCCAAACATTTAGCTATAAAATGAATGAAATAGACTCACATGCTCAAAGGAAAAAGGCCAGCACATTAAAATCAATTATTCAGTTGTCCCTTATCACATCAACAGCAATAATTCAACAATCACTAATCAATAGACTTATGATTCGTTTTTTTTTTCAAGAAGAATATCAATTTAGGTATACATTACTTATGCTTGAATGTCAATTAATTACGAATTTATGAGTCCTAAAATTTGTAATTATGAAGTGTTTATAGCTAGACATAGATTAATAAGGTATCCTATTATATGATTTAAAATCGAATAAAGGGTTGGCCAAATTGGTAAAGACATAGATTTGAGTGGAAAAAATCTGAGTTAGAACCTCCACAGACCCTTACTAATTAGTAAACGATTTTCAAATTCGAAAAAACTGTAGATGAAAATCTAATAGATCTGTAAATCTGACAAAAGATTGGCGGCTTACCTTCCACTTGGAGATGTAATGACCTATCATGCCCCTAAACATTCATTGAAAGGAAAAAAATAAATAAGAAGACGAAAATTTGAGAAAAAAGAAGAATAAATAGAAAATACAAGTAGAAATGGGAGCTACCAGCGTGCCCATGTGTGGAGCACAGCGGGAGACAAAGCATGCACATCGATCCCTTGGGAGCTATTGCATGCCATTCCAGTGGGCAAATGCCACATGCTGTAGTCTGTAGACCCTTTTTTTGCTTCTATTTTTTGTTTGAATTACCAAACAATACTAACTTTTTTGGTAATACCAATTACTACCAAACAATACTAACGAATCTCTCTGTACTTTCACTCCCTCTCCCATGCATGCAGCTTTTAATTTCTATATCAGCCTTGTTGGACCAACTCTTCACTTAATTAGTTAGATCAAATCATTCTGTCTTGTAATAAAAAGGTAATTCAAGTCTTGCAATAAAATTAGGAACATTTACTTTTCTTTTTCTTTTCAAAGTTTTTCCATTGCTTGGGGATTATCTATTTAGTCTTCATGTCTATATATTAGTATTATTTAGAATTTAGATCATAACCCATATATATATATATATATATATATATGATGTTTGTCAAATTGCAGCTTAAGAGGAGATACTTGGCTAAGGTGAAAAACTGCTCAAGTTTCATAAAAAAACACTGTTTACTACAGTTTTTATAGAAAAAAAAAGTAGGAGTATCATGTTTCGGTTACAATTTCAACATCGTGATCAACACGATTAGTTAATTGTTTTTATGTTCACGTTTACTCATACTAGATCCATGTCACTCACTTTGTAAGTTTAGAAATAAAAAGGTAGTTTATAGTAGTTTTCTGTTTTTGATACATTTAAATTGATATTTTTTTTAAAATGATATAAATAAAAATTAATTATTATATATATCCTTTGGTGGTTTATTTTCAAATGGGTAGTTTTTAATTTTTTAAAAACTGAGTTTGTATCCGAGTCAACTCGTGACACAAACTCAGGACTTCACATTATAATTAGTATAGATATAATACACATGTTAATATGTCATGTTTACATGATATAATTACTACATAGCTGCACGTAATTTACTAGTAGAGTATTACACTTTTAGACTTAGTAACAAAAAAGAAAAAGTGATACACTTTTAGATTTAGTGATCAGGATTCAAAGCAATATTGCACTATCAAGTCTCAAGAACATTGTGAGTATGTGGCGTGGGAGTCTAAATTAGTATTAGGTTTGAAATTATATGGAGTCTGGAATTTTTGAATTTTCCCAGTAAATTGTATTAGTTGAGAAATGAATATGCAATGTGGAAATTGATGTCATGTGTAACTTATAACTTGACCAAATGAGGTAAAAACCGTAACCTATCAAAATTTGCAGACTAATTAAAAACCACACGCTTCTGAAAGTAACGCATAGTTTGAATAAAGGAGTTACGGAATATTGGTTAGAAAGTTGTTTTCTGGAATGTTGAATATTAATCCACAAATCATACATTCATACGTCAAATTAGTACTACTATTTGTCTTAAACAAGGGTTAGGTGTCGGCTGCAGCCGTCGGCACCATAAATAAAACAAGTTTAAAGATAGATATAAGTCACAATCAATATCTTAGTTTCAACATTACTCCATCTTTAAAAGCACTGATTACCCATTGTTCTAATTGCTTTTTTTTTTGGCCGAAATTGTTCTAATTGCTTGAAAGAAGAAGAAAACGAGGTTAAAGGAGAGTGGGAATTTGCCAAATATTAGCATTGATTTTGAGAGACAAGTCCAAAATCAAGACCAAGAAGAAGAAATTTGGGAAAAAGTAACTGTTAGATTGGAGACTTTGAGGAGGCAGCCAAAAGAAGAATGGATGGACCACAACACCAGAAATCAGCAAGCCATTCAATATGGACACATTCTTCCCGTTCCCATATCCAGCTCTTTTAAACACCATTCATTCAACTTTTGGATTCATTTATGAATCATTATCCATAGTGTGATTAAAAAGTTGGCTCTTTCCTTGGTTTGAAAGAGCCACCCTTTTGCTATTGAGAGAAATTTTCGAAGCATCTTTTCATTGTACTGAACATAGGCTATTGGGGACAAAACAAAGGACAAAGCACAAGGAACAAGTTAAAATCTTTCTGGTATAAAATCCAAGATTGGAGGATGTATTGCAACTAGTTGAAAGGGGAAAAGTTTAAAATTGGCAAGTAAATTTTCAAGAGTAGCTGCTAAGGAAAAGGGCCATGTGGGATTGTTCAGCTAGTATTGGATCAAAAACAAAAGAGAGAATCAGATGCATGCCAGAAATTCGAATATAAGAACATGAGTGGATGCTAAGAAACAAGTAAAAAGAGCCGACAAGCTGCTACCTGTAAAAACCCAAATGCTGGCACAAAATTACTGGACCAAACAAAAGAGAAAATCTTATAAACATAAGCTTCCAACATGTTTTATTAACAGCGGCGCTAACTTGATAAAACTGAAAATGAGACTCTGAGGAGGGGCAAGAATTTACAATATTTGAAATGATGATAAGCTGCAAGCTGCACTGATCACCAGGGTGTTGGAAACAGAATTTACAAAACGATGTTCATGGTAATGTTGAGTTGAGTAATATCTTCATGCCGTATGAGTAATATTAACAGCCCTTCGCAACCTCTCAAGAATGCCAGTAGCCTTTCTCTTGGCTCTAGAAGTTCCATCTTGAGCAAGCTTAGATATTGTTCCATGGGTACTCTCTTCTTCCCTGAGTGCCTTCCACTTTGTTCGATCATTAAGACAGACAGTGTGGAGGATTGCGATGCAATTCTCCTTGTTGCGTTCACAAGTGCTCTCCCTGACAATACGAAGCAAGCATGGAACAGCTCCAAGCTCCCCCATTTCCTCAACAGCTCTTTGGTTGGTTGAAAGCATTGCAAGGATTGCCAATAACTCGTCAACATGCACACCGTCCATTATCTTTATCAATATAACCCTTACTGCACCATCCCTTACAGCTCTTGCCTTATTCTCATGAAAAATGCACAGGTTAAATATTGCAGAAGCAACATCTTTCATTGCTAATGGGTGACCCTCATCGAGAAGGTCAACAAGAGGTTTTAAAGCACCTGCTTTACCGATAAGTGCCTTATTAGAATCAAGAGCAGATAGAGTGAAAAGTGCTGCAGCTGCATTGCTCCTTGTTTGTATAGTTCCTGATCTCAGTGCTTCCATAAGAAGAGGAACGACCATTGGAGTTTCAGCGACAAGTTTCTTATTGCTGTCATGAATCGAAAGGTTCAAGAGTGTCGTGATCACATCTTCCTGGAGATCAGGGTGAACAACACTTTGAGATTTATTTCCAGAGAGCGGAGTTAGAAGTTGAGGAATGGCATCTACAGATTCGCCAAAAAGGGCCCGAAATGAAGGCATCCTTTTTGTCAACAACCGAAGCTCCTTTGCTGCTGCCTTCTGCTCAGCAAGCGAGGCAGACAACTTCTCTAGCAAAGAAAAGAACTGGTCACGCTCGGCTTCTGTTACCCCGTCCTCTTTTCCATACTGAACAGGGTTTGGCAATTCAATTCCCTGATTCTTACACCACTGCAATATCATTTCCCTGATAAGGTGATTAGGCGTAAGAAATGTATGCGAAAGAACTTGCTGGGTTTTAGGACAAGTCCTATTGCCCGCATTCAGCCATTTCTGGATAAAGGGTCTATCATATGTCTACACATCAAAACAAATGAAACAAATCAAAAACCAAGACACAAAAGGAGATCAAAGCTTAAATCAAACTAGAACAACCAATCCAAATCTATACTATCATAAAAAAAGTTATCCTTTTTCAACAAGATAATTAGGAAGCAAATTTCTATTTTCTTCTGCCAAAGCATTCAAATCTTCAGAAACAATATGATGAAGCCCCAACTTTATCTACAGAGTACAGTAAATATATAATTTCTTTTACAAAAAAATATCTAAATTACAGCCCATGGAAGCTTGTACTCTCTAATAATTGAGAAAATAGTAAGTACGACTACAGATACTCATTGTACTTTCAATCAACTCTTCATTTTCAACAAAGTAGCTCAGGGTCACTCTCAAATTGTCATAAATTTCATGGAAATGCAGAGACAAAAATTCACTTTCACTGATATATAATTCAACGAGAAATTTTTTATGTATCATAATGAAATTTGAATTGAAAATCAACATTAATTCATAGTAATTTATTTGAGGGAAAAAATCCAGAATGACCCCCACCCAAAAGAAAAAAAAAAAAGAACGAGGGAGGAGGTGAAACTAAATTTTCGTGCACCCACATTTTCTTCAACAACCAAACAGAAAAAACAAATTAACAAACTTCATTAAGAAAATTTCAACATTCGTCTTAGAAACATTGATAAAAAGAAACCAAACCACCTTAAAGAACATAGAAAATTGGTATATATTTGGGAGGAAAAAAAAAGCTTTCAAAAACATGGTTTCCCAAACAAAATGTAAAATACCTGAATTTCCCACTGTTTAAACACACTCCATTTTCTACGAAATAAAAAAGCACACCTCAATTATTGCTCAAAAAAAGGGGGAAATGAAAAAAGGAAAAAAAAAATCTTTCCACTTCAATCCTCAAAAGACAAAATCAAAAATAAAAATTATGATGAAACAAAGTTTTACCTGACCGGACGCTAAAATAACAGGATCTCTCATGAGCTCTTTAGAAAGAGGACACCGAAACTCGTCAGGACAAGATAGAGCTTCATGTAACTTTAAAGACGAAGTGGGTGTAGTAGGCGAGGAACGTTTATTGAACTTAAGCTCTCTCAAAGCACAAAGAGCATCTTTAGCTTGATCGATGGTGTCGACGCTGTAATCCTCATCGGCGACGATGGTCCTCACTAGTCTCTGTAATTCCTTCTTCAATTCCGCCGCTCTGGCTCTCACCGTTGGATCAGAACTCAACACCCCAGTTTTCGCCATCTGATTCTTCACTCTCACACCCAAAAAATGAAAAAAGAAAAATAGAAGCCCAAAACTCAAAATCAGAGCCGTTAATTACTTATCAAAAGAGAAAAAAAAGAGAATGAGAATACTCTGTTACATTCTCTGTGTTTTTTCCCATCTTTTGTTGTCTTTCTCTAATCAGATTCTCAGTTTAATTGTGATGAACTGAGAAAAAACAAAAACAAAGAAAGGAAGAAAAGCGAACGACAAGTAAAACTTGTCACTTCTTTCTTTTCTCTTCTCACCTCACTCAATATATTATATTTTATTTATTTATTTATTTTTGTAGTAATTATTATTTTACATTATTTTATTTTTCTTTTCTGGAGGGGGTTGGATTTTTATTTTTTATTTTTAATTTTAATAAAAAAGGTTTTGGGAGAGGGGAGATTTTCGCCGCTTTAATGAGTTTCAGGTCATCTCCCCATTCTATTATCCTTTTGCATTTAATTGGGATTTTGCCACGTAAGATTCTGCTTTTATTTGCCATTAATTTTGTATTGGCTTTTTATAGATTATTTATAAATAATAACAAGTTATATTAGTCGCGTTAGCACTATAGGCGTTCTTTATTTTAGAGTGGTGCTTGATTATTAGTTGATGAAATTATATAAGGGCCAAGAACATTTTTTGTTCTAGAGTGGTGCTTGACTGATTAATTGATTGAATTATATAAGGTTTCAGTAAAAATGCAATTTAAATGAATTAGTTTTAATGTTGGCTCTTGCTATTGGCATAAATCTTTGTAAGCTAACTTTTAGACATGCAAAATTAATAAGGTCAAAGAATATGTTTTTATTTGTAAGTAATAGGAAGTGCAAAGAGGTAATAAAATATGTTGTTAATTGGATAATAATACTCACATTGAACGAAGGGTGGTTTTAATTCAGAAGGGGAAAAATATTCAACGGTGTATATTGAAGGGATGGAGACGGAGAAGAAAGAGGAAAGAGATACGAAGGTGAAAACCGAGGGGAGTGATGGAAATGTTCGATTTTTGGCAAACCTGAAGATTGATCAGCACCGAGGAGTTGAAAGGATGCAGCAACTGAGTTGGTGAGAGAACAAAAGAAAACAGTGAGAGAAACATTAATTAGAAGTAACTAAGGGTTTAGGGTTTAGAAGCAATTAATTAAAAGTCTTAAACATTAATTAAAAACAATTAAGGAAGGGAAATGTGTAATTACAAAAAAGGGTAGAATGAAAAGGAATGGGGGAAACTTCTAGAGGGGCTTTTTAGTCATCCGAAAAGTGAGAAAATACCAAAAATGACCAAAAGGTGGCACCACATTAATTCTCAATTTGACCTTTTAGTAATTTCCATTTTAATTTTAATAAAAAAGGTTTTGGGAGAGGGGAGATTTTCGCCGCTTTAATGTGTTTCAAGTCATCTCGCCATTCTATTATCCTTTTGCATTTAATTGGGATTTTGCCACGTAAGACTCTGCTTTTATTTGCCATTAATTTTGTATTGGCTTTTTATAGATTATCTATAAATAATAATGGTAATTTTTTTCTTTTTTTTTTAAGAAGAAATCATTCAATTCATTCAAAGATGTGGATTACAAACGGGCAGAGGAACTCCACTCCAAGTAATGTAAGCTCCAACTTCACAATCTAAATGAGCTAAGTTGTGAGCAAACTTATTTACAATCCTATTTACATGACTAAAAGAACAAAAATTGAAAAGAGAAGCTAACAATCAAATATGCTGTATCAAATTGCCACCCTCCCAAAGAACTGGATTTTCACTATTAATCTCACGAATTGCTAAGAGAGAGTCGCATTCAAGTTCACATGATTGCAGCCCAAAGGAATGTGCTAGAAACCAAACCTCACTGCAAGCACTTCAGCAAATAAAGGATCCAACACGATTGCAATTCTAGCAGTAGCTGATACCACGACCAATCCCTGTTTATCCCTAATCACCACCCCTAAACCTGCTTCACCCTTATCCGAATAGAATGAAACATCAATATTGACCTTGTGGTCTGCTGTTACCGGCGGTGACCATCTCTGATTTCGCACTTCTACTCTAGGTCCTGTAATCCTCTGTCTCGACACCTCAAATTCCCGCACCCATCTTGCAGCATTAAGGCAGAGAGAATCAGGTGTCCTGCAGCTACTTTCATGAAGGGATCTGTTTTTATTACTCCAAATAAGCCACAACAAATTTATTACTAGCTCAAGAGATCCCAATCGTGCGGCCTGCTCCAATAAATTACCCCATAGATCCTCGTCATTCCTCCAACATTGCAGGTAATCACTAAGCCAAGGACAAGCTATTTCCCAAACTTTGCGACTAAAAGGACAGTCGAAAAAAATATGGAGAAGCGACGATTCCTCATTGGTACAAACTGGAGAATCATTATCTACTGGGATTCCTCTCCTTTGTAAATTAATTTTAGTTGGCAAAATACTATGCCACAATCGCTATAAGAAATATTTCATCTTTGGCTGACTATGAGCTCCCCAAACTTGCCTCCATACTCTTGCTCTAGAATCCATCAAAGGTGTTTCTTTTCCCAATAATTTTCGTGCTACATGATACCCTGACTTCACAGAGTATTGACCATTGGTCGCCTCATGCCATATTAAAGTATCTCGAGCAAGCAATACAGATAATGAGATATAAAGGATGCGATCTACATCACCATCTTCAAATAATTCATGCAGAAGATCTACATCCCAACTGCCAGTAATCATCAGAGAACTAACCTTATTGGATAGACACATAATTCCAGGCTTCGATTGAGGTTGAAAACTGGGAGGTTTGTTCAACCATTTATCGGTCCAAATGTCAATCATCGAGCCATCACCAACCCTCCATCTGGCCCCCGACTTGATCACTTCGCGTCCAGCTAGCAAGCTCCTCCATAGAAATAAAGGATTCCCACCCAAATTGGCTGTCATAAACGAACTATTAGCGATATACTTAGCCTTCAATACTCGAGAGCAAAGTGAGTTCTCATTATGGATAATCCTCCACCCCTGTTTTGCCAACAAAGCTAAATTAAAAGCTTCAAAGTCTCTAAAGCCCAAACCCCCATCAAGTTTGGAAACACATAAGTCATCCCAGCATTTCCAATGAATTTTTTTTCGAGATTCAGTTCCCCCCCACCAAAATCTAGCTATCATCTGATTAATTTCATGCAAAAAGGTTTTCGGGAACTTAAAAACACTCATTAAATAAGTGGGGATAGCCTGTGCCACTGCTTGGATTAAGACTGCTCGCCCTGCAATAGACAAAATTTTGCCATTCCAATCTTTAATTCTCTTCCAAAGCCTATCCTTAATTGCCTCCAATTCTCTTCGCTTAGACCTCCCAATCATGATTGGCATGCCTAAGTATTTATCTTTGTCCAACACCTTCTGAACTCCCAATCTTTGCATAATTAAACAACGTAGCGGATCCGTTAGATTTTTACTAAACATCACAGCTGACTTATCCACATTAATCTTCTGCCCAGAAGCCACCTCAAAAGCCTTCAAAATATGTAAAATAGAATCACACTCCGCTAATGAGGCATGCAAAAATAGTAAACAGTCATCCGCAAAGAACAATGAGATATTCTTGGTGTATTCCTAGCAATCGCAACTCCTCTAATTTCCCCATTTGTTTCTGCATTTTGTAACAATCCTGCAAGACCTTCCATGCAGAACAAAAACAAGTATGGGGACAAAGGATCTCCTTGTCTAATTCCTCTCGTTGGTTTAATTACCCCAGTATGATCTCCATTTACAAGAAAAGAGTAGGAAACTGTTGTGACACAAGCCATTGTCAATGAAACCCATTTATTGGAAAAACCCAATTGCCGCATAACTGCTTCCAGGAAATCCCATTCGACCCTGTCATAGACCTTACTCAGATCCAGCTTCATAGCCATTGATCCTTCCATTCCATTGCGCTTGTTCTTTAAATAATGCACAGATTCAAATGCAATTATGGCGTTGTCATAAATCATACGCCCAGGCACAAAAGCACTTTGTGTTGGGCCAATAATGTAGGGCAATACCTTCCTTAAACGATTCGCTAGTGCATTAGAAATAATTTTAAGAATAACGTTACACAGGCTAATAGGGCAAAAGTCCTTAACAATACAGGGATTCTCAATTTTGGGAATAAGAACTACGTTAGTATGATTAAAATCTAACAACGGAGTACCCAAATTAAGAAAAGATAATGCCATATGACAAACTTTACCCAATTATATGCCAAAAACGCTGAAAAAGTAGCGGTGACATTTCATCCGGCCCTGCTGCTTTATCCAGATCCATGTCAAATGCTGCCTTCCTAATATCTTCCTTTGTAAAATTACGATCCAAGTAGGCGCTCATATCTGTTGTAATCCGCTTATCCAGCAATCTCGAAACAACATGTATTTGGCTAACATCAGGTACAGAGGTAGAAAAAATATCTTTAAAGTATCCCATCACCAATTGTTCAATTGATTCTCTACTGCTTTGCCACGTTCCATCCTCATCCTGCAATTGCACAATGGAATTCCTCCTCTTTCGACTCGACGCCATGGCACGAAAAAACTTTGAGTTTCGGTCTCCTTCCTTCAGCCATGACACCTTAGATCTTTGGCGCCACATGACCTCTTCTTGTTCCTGTAATTCATTAAATTCATCCAAGCAATCTTGAATAGAGTTCGAGCCAACCTGATGGTGCGCATCATTAAATAAATTCTCCAAATCCCGCTGCTTATGTTTGATTTTACTCTTAACATTGCCAAAGACATTATTGTTCCACAGTTGTAAAGCTCATCCACACTCTGCTATAGCCTGGGTAATATCCACATTCGGGTCTATATTCCAATTAGCCCTTATGACTTCCTCCAGCCCAGCATGCCGAATCCACATATTCTCAAACCTAAATCTCGCTTGAGGTTTAAACACCAAAGGCAATTTATCCAATACCTGAACAAACATTGGCAAATGACCCGAGCTCGAATTAACCAAATTATTAACAAATGAGAAACTGAACTTATCCAACCACTGTTGCGTTGCCAAACACCGGTCCAATTTCTCAAAGATCCTTCCCTCCTCAAACCTTCGAGACCAAGTGAATAAAGGACCTTTACATGGAAGTTCAAAAAAACCACATTCATCCACCACTTCTCGAAATAAATTCATTTGTCATTAAGATCTCATATTGCCACCAATTTTTTCATCACTAGTTAATAATTCATTGAAGTCACCAGAACATAACCATGGAAGTGATGATTGAGAAGCAAGCAATTTTAATAAAGCCTATGATTCATGCCTACGATTAACTTCAAGATGGCCATAGAAGCCTGTAAAACGCCAACCATCAAGCTCAATATCACCAATTGTAACATCAATATGGGAGTTAGAATACGACAAAACAGAAAATGCACTTTCATTATTCCAAAGCAATGCTAAACCACCAGCTCTACCGATACTACTAATACTAAAACAACAATCATAGCCAACATGACACCTAACCCACTCCATCTCTGAAGCAGACCTTTTAGTTTCCGAAAGAAAAATAATACTAGGGAAATTATTACAACTTATTAACTCTCTAAGAGAAAACACTGCTCGAGAACCTCCCAGGCCTCGGCAGTTCCAGACTAGAAGATTCATTGCTCTCGGCGGGGATGAGTATTCTCCATCCCGGCCGTTTGAGTATTGACCAGCTTGCTGATCACCAGTTCCACTGCCATTAGTCGCCTCGGTTGGTTCAACAGCACCTTCCAAACTCCGATAAATAGCAGCTCCAAAATCGTCACCTTCTTGTTCAATAATCTCCTTGTTCCGATCACGTGATCACTTGTTCGCTCCTGTGTTTCACTTTTGCCCAATTTTACAATTCGAGGCAGGACCTAAGCAATCAAAAGAATATTGAGGAGTCACCCTTGCCCTCGATTTCCATTTCTTCTGCTTTCGTCCAGGGTGAGGTGAATGAGCACCGAAAACGAATGGAGTAGATGGAGAATAGGTGTCAGATACGAGAGGAATAAAATCCTTAGTATAAGGAGGCTTTGCCCGACTCTGTAAATTATTACCAGAAACCTGACCAGCTTGCAAAGGGCTTGGCGTTGAAGGCCCAATGCCAGGTATCTTCTGGCCCAATATTACCCCAATCTGGCCCATTTTAGCAGCACATAAAGCGTCACCCCCATCCATGGGTGGTGTTTTACCCACGCCCTCAACTACTTTAGTGACCTCCTTCTGCTTATCCCGCAAATTAATGAAAGCTAAAGTTGATGCCGCCAACAATTTCGATCCACCAGCCAATCATGCCGTTTCATCCGGTGTAGATCCCACGTTTTCTTCTTTTCCTCCCCGATGATTAAGCACATCTTGATCCACTCCTGCCTGGTTCTGTGGTCCTGATGCCCCTATAATCTTAGAAGTTACTTCACCCGCTATATCTTCCGTCCCCAATCTACGCGCCGACATTCTTCCTGGAAGCAACCTACTGTCGACATGATTTTGGAAAGCCCGGGGTCGGCTTGTCCCTGATAGCAAATTGGAAGGGAGCAGACGTTGTGAAACCCCTTTACTGCCACCTGGTACTCCTAGCCCTCCCATGCGAACCGATTGTCTTGGCTTCACATCAGGAATCTCCGCACGAATGCTATCATCAAATTGCTTCTCTATATACCCTTGGGTCCTGAGCATCGTTACCCCAACTGGACAATCGAAATCCAAATGGAGCAATATACCACAGACTCTGCAAAAAGTTGGAAGCTTTTCATATTTAAAACGAACAGTAATCTCACCTTGGGATATTGTAATCGTTGTTTTTTTTTTTCACCGGTTTATTGAGATTGAGAACTACCTTGATCCTCAAATATCTCCCGCATGTCTCATCTACCTCCAACACTGGCCCTATAATCTCTCCAATTGATACTCCAATTCGTGCATTCATTATCAAAATGGGAAGATCAAATACCCTTATCCAGTATTGACATTGATCAAATTCCATATCCATTGGAACCTGTATTCCATCGAAGTCCTTAAGCACCAACAATGCTCGATTGAAGCACCATGGCTGGGATACCAATACTCGATCCCTTTCTACCTCATCTTCAAACATGAAGATAAACAAGTTATCGTCTGCTTCCTTTATCATAAATGCTCCCTCAACCCTCCAAGCCAGCAGCATGGCCGTTCTTAGCCCATCCACGTTTGCCTTCCGTTTAAAAAACAAACGACCTATTGCGTGGAACCAAGGAAGATCTCCTTCATTCTCGCCCAACCAGTCCTAATCAGCCACCAGCACTGTGTCTGCATCCTCACCATGCAAAGAAAGCCTGGAGATGTCTTCCGTGAAAATCGAGCTCTTGATAAAGCGGAAGAGAAAGATATGTCGAGAAGAGAAACCAAGGGAAATGATAGACCACCAAAACCATCCTCTCAGTATATGTAATGGAATAAACAGAGACCCGTTATGCTGTTGAAACAAAGATTTGAATTCAAAAAATAGATAAGATTTAGTAGTTTCAAATACCCCAAACCAATTGAAGATCGGAACAAAAAAATCCTTAGGATTGGCACTAAGATCATGAAAATCCAAGGAGGCTATCTTGTACAAGGACCAGGGTAAATCTCTACCGGAGAAGGATCGGACAAGGGTAATTTTTTTCTTTTACGTTTTAACTTTAAATAATTACTATGAATTATCATATTTGAACACATGGTGCAGGACTTGCAGGTGCACTAAAAATCTAAAATAGTAAAATGTGAGAGTAAATGTGAAAAACTTTCTGCCTAAGTCTCTTGTATAATACACAACATACAAATTTTTGTTTTCTACTTTTTTATGGAAAATTCGGTTTATTTTTTTTTAAAGGGAAAATTCGGTTTATAGTAGTAGAAAATATTTTCAAAACTGAATCGGATCGACCGTCGGACCGATTTAACCGGGAACTGATGCCATGTCCGATCCTTGAAGGAGCAGGAACCGCGGTTAGTCAACATAGTCAACAACCGGGTAAAAACCGGTTAGACCGGCGATTGAACCGGGTTCTGATCGGATAGAACCGATTTGGTAGTTGAGAAAATTTGGAAAAAAAATTTGAGGGTGGTGCATTTTGAACCAACAACCTTGTGGGCAACAACAAACAAGCTTATGCCACTGAACCAAATGCTTTTATGTGATATGTTTATACCTTATATAATATTTAAAATGTAAAATATCAACAATTTCCATAAAATGCCCTAATTAGACCAGATCGGCGATTGAACCGGTCGGACCGGTCAAACCATCGACCGAAACCTTCACCGGTTCATTGTCGGTCCGATTTCAGAAACCTTACCCATATGCGGTTATTTAATTTAATTATTGACGTATATAATGAATATAATGAATAATTATATATAGAGAATTCGAAAACAGGGTAGATTTCAACTTCGAACAAGAAGAGGGAATTTGTCATGCTTTTGTTAAAGGGCAAGTTGGTGGTAATTGTTCTTCTTTACATCAGATTCAGAGTGAACTCAATTTGTTGTACAAACAAGAAGAAGTTTTTTGGAGACAGAGGTCAAAGTCGTTATGGCTGAAAGATGGAGACCAAAAGACAAAATTCTTCCATACTTCTGCTTCCTAGAAAAAGGTAGAAGCTTGATCACTCATATGAAGGATGAGTCTCGCCAATTGTTTACTGATGAATCTAATA